>CAXITT010000075.1:1564687-1577048 GCA_964033795.1 Lymnaea stagnalis
TTTTTTTTTTTTTTTTTTTTTTAAATTTGATTTAAACACCAAAGATTTTTTTCCTTTTTGCCTGTTTGGCTGGCTCCCTTCTGGTTCTTTATTTTTTTTTTTTTTTTTTTTTGACGCCAGTATCTGCTTTTCGAGTCTTACTCCTGAATATGACGTCACACAGCTTTTAACACCTCTCAACTCGTCACTGCGTCCCGAGTACTAGCAAGCATTGTATCGGCTTTGTAGAGACACCCCTTGCCTTTTTTGAACTCTCAGACCCATTATTTTCATCAATAAAATAATATCAAACTCCATTTTGGCGCACCTAACTCGTCTTGCACCCAGGGACATCTGCCCCCCCCCTCTTCCCCACCCCTCACCCCCTTTTCAGCTAGGCCTCTGTTTTGTTTGATCATGTTTTCACATACGTCTTTGCTTCAGGCAGATAAAGTTAAAGTATGTGGATTCTGAAGATTTTATTGACCCACTAACCCCCAGCCCCCACCCCAGAGTAACGGTTATTAAATGTCAGCGCCAGCATGGTGCTGGCATTGCCATCATGGAAACATCTCGATGCGTGCTGGTTTCAAAATTTGACAGGTGATGTGGTAGGCTGCCAAGAGAATGTGAGGTAAAAAAAAAATATTTTAAAAAAAATGGCTATTTAAGTGAATAACTAGTGGTGTGATGGTGATGAGGAAACACTTAATGATGATAGGAAGTGGTGATGGTGGTGAGTAGGTGATGGTTTGGTGGCGGTGATGGCGGTGATGAGAAAGGGAGAGGGGCGTGGTAGTGGTGAGCTCTATCACAATCTTTTACCACCAAGGCACGAGGCGCAGTGAGTAAATTCGCTTCTTTTGTAAATATACTCTCCTCCCCCAGTGCCCCCTCTTTCTTTCATTCCGTCTGCCAACAGGATGTAGTCATGTTTAAAAATAGCCGGTACCATCCCTTTGGTTGGCTTGACGCCGGTGACGTAGATGAAAGTTGAGAGAGAGAGGGGGGAGGGGGGAGCGTGATCCGAACAAACCAAGGGAAAAGTAGTCGAGGATTTCTATTTATAGATGTTCCGTCATAGGTGAAGGACAACGTTTGAAAGGAGCTGTTGAATCGTTTGAAATAATTAATGGCAGTTGCAGAACTTATTCTATTTTTTTTTTTTTTAATAAGATAAGATGTCAGAAAAAGTGGAGCGAGTCTACGTGAAAGAAATCGATTTTCTTACAAACATTTGGAAATGGCGTCTTCTGAAGATTGATCGTCAAAGTAAAAAAATGAAGAAAAAAATAATATCATCAAAATTTCATTCCGTCCGCCATTGGATTCAAGGTGGGGGTTATTGAAGAGGAGTAGTTAGCTACGTCCCTCCACTGAGCCAATCACAGGGGGTATTGCATTTATAGTAAAAACCTGATTTTTTTTTTTTTTTTTTTTTTTTTTTTTTTTTTTTTTTTTTTTTTTTTTTTTTGATTTTTTTTTTTTTTAGAAATAGAAAGACTATGTAAAGCCTTAAGATTAAAATGCGCTATTTCCCTCTTCATCTCTTAAAGATCATCAACAAGTGGTTCTAAAGAACATCGAGTATAGAAGGGGTAACCACCCCCCCCCTAATCCCTTTTCTTTAACATATCATATGTTGACAAAAACAAACCATCTACAAATTTAAAATTGAAAAACAAATATATATATATTTTTTTTTAAAATAAGCTCGGAAAATCCTACATGTAATAAAAAAAAAGTGAATGCGTTGTTTTGTGAACCTGTCACGTACGTCGGGACAGTGGACCCGAAACCAAAGTCACGTGACGTTATTGTCCTATGGGACGTGGGACAATTAACCCGGACGTGTGCTTCCATTTGTTAAGCGCCTCCTCCATGCTGTGAACATCTTTCAAGAGATTACCGTTCTCATTTTTAGCGCCGTTACCATTGACAAAAAAAAGTGAACAAGAATGTAGGTAAAGTTAAATGCCTTCCCCCAATCATATGAAAACGGAAATGCCTACCCCAGTCCCAGGCAAACACAAATGACTACCCCAGTCCCAGGCAAACACAAATAGCTAACCCAGTCCTAGGGAAACGCAAATGACTACCCCAGTCCTAGGCAAACACAAATGACTACCCCAGTCCCAGGCAAACACAAATGACTACCCCAGTCCCAGGCAAACACAAATGACTACCCCAGTCCCAGGCAAACACAAATGACTACCCCAGTCCTAGGCAAACATAAATGCCTACCCCAGTCCCAGGCAAACGAAAATGCCTACCACAGTCGTAGGAAAACGGAAATGCCTAGCCCAGCAAGTGTTTACCCTTAAAGTCACTAATTAAGCTGATGTGCCCCACTTTTGCCCAACACAGAAAATAAATTTTGCATCCAGCCACATACCAGCACATAAACTTCAAAGAAAAAACATCTCATTTTACGCATGCGATCAATACAGCTTTGTTCCAAACCGTCTAGTGTTCTACATCAACACGACGGTTCTCATATTTTTGTGAGGGTGTGGGATACATGGATCTCTCTTAATTTATTATCAGGTATAAATTATACTTGAGTTGTATATATTTGCAAAAGAAATGTAGGAATTTTTTTCTCTAGGAAAGGAAAAGAATTTCTCGGAAAAGTTGTCCCTTGAAAAGTAGTCCTCTGAAACGCTGTCGGTTAATAAAAATTTTGGAACCGCTTCAAATCGAATTGAAGGAATGCGACTTCAGCCCAGCACTAGACATCGATTATTCTGATCAACTCCACGGACAGGAATGGATGGTTGCGGTGTGGAGTGAATGGGGGAGTCGAGGGGCTATAATGAGATGATGTGGTGCTGGAGTAGGGAGGTAACTTGGCGCAGGAGATGTGGTGCTGGAGTAGGGAGGCGACTTGGCGCAGGAGATGTGGTGCTGGAGTAGGGAGGCGACTTGGCGCAGGAGATGTGGTGCTGGAGTAGGGAGGCGACTTGGCGCAGGAGAATCTTTTCACCGAATAGATTTTGTCTGGGGTGGACGGGTATGTTAGGGTATGGGGTGTATGTTAGGGGATGGGGTGTATGTTAGGGGATGGGGTGTATGTTAGGGGATGGGGTGTATGTTAGGGTGTGGGGTGTATGTTAGGGTGTGGGGTGTATGTTAGGGGATGGGATGTATGTTAGGGGATGGGGTTTATGTTAGGGTATGGGGTGTATGTTAGGGGACGGGGTGTATGTTAGGGTATGGGGTATATGTTAGGACAGTGCTCCCAACCGGCACACCGCATGTTTCCCCAGAAACATCTGGAGTTGGGGGTGCATTTTGCGCCGGCACACCTAGGCTCGCCGCGGCACACCGGTTGCGGGGTTCTGTATTAGTGAATGGGGTAAAGGCGAGAGTGAGCGGTGTATGTAAGGGAATGGGTCAAATGCTGGAGTGTGTATATGTTAGGGGTGGGTTGTTCGATTGACAGCTCTGCTTGGGGCGGCTGTGTGTGTGCCCGATGTTGTTGTCCTAAGTCTTCTTTAACTTTGACTCTGAGCTCAGTGTCCCCCCCCGCCCCCCCCAAGCACGGAAGCACCCCTTCTCTGCCACATCGCGGCAGATGGTGACTTTGGTTGGTGAAGAATGACGCATGCGTCAGAGACTCGAGGGAGAGTCATTAACTGTCAGGCCTGTAGTCAGTTGATCCCTCGCACCGACCGTCGGTCAGCCAGGGGGTGGGGGGGGGGAAGGAGAGGTTACAGTGTCACGAGTGGTCCTTTACATGAAATGTCGCGGGTGTGGCGTGGGTTCAAAGTTCAAGGTAACATGGTTTACATTTGAACTGTGTCAACCTTGCACAAATAGAAATGAAATGTCTGACGTTTACCTAAGCATCAACTAAACAGAGTCAAATGTCCCGAAATATTAATAATGAAACGGCCATAGGAGTTCACCATCAAACTCTGAGAAGCGCTGTTCTCAGATACTCAAAAACTACAAGGCATTTTTTTAAAATAATACATGAGCTGCCTCCCCCCCCCCCCCCCNGCAGCGGATAACTCCTTCCCTCTCAACCTCCCTCACAATCTCCCTCACAATCTCCCTCACAATCTCCCTCACAATCTCCCTCACAATCTCCCTCACAACCTCCCTCACAATCTCCCTCACAATCTCCCTCACAACCTCCCTCACAACCTCCCTCACAATCTCCCTCACAATCTCCCTCACAATCTCCCTCACAATCTCCCTCACAATCTTCCTCCACACACCCTTTACCTTTCCCTCAAATCGGATAAATGGCACTACATGCCTTCCAGAGCCCCCCCCCACCCCCACACACGCACGCCTCACATAAACACCCCATTAGATGTTGAGTATCAGGAAGGAATTTGATGGTGTTTTGATACAGGCCAGTGCTACTTGATAGGCGGCCTCGTGCCGTTAGTCATGCCCTCCTCCCCCCTCCCCCCACCTCCCAACCCGGGCTGTCCTGGCATCATGTTGGCACTTCTGGTGATCTAGTGACTAGTTCTGGCTAGCTGCCCCCCTCTCTCTCTCTCTCTCTCTCTCTCTCTCTCTCTCTCTCTCTCTCTCTCTCTCACACACACACACACACATAGACACACATTGATGTGAGCCTTGCCCCCTCTCCAAACAAACACATACTGAAGCGCATTCTTCTTTGTACTGTTTGTTGTACTCTCTTTGTTGTACTGTTTGTTGTACTGTCTGTTGTACTGTTTGTTGTACCCTGTTTGTTGTACTGTCTGTTGTACTGTTTGTTGTACTGTTTGTTGTACTGTCTGTTGTACTGTTTGTTGTACTCTCTTTGTTGTACTAACTGTTGTACTGTTTGTTGTACTGTTTGTTGTACTGTCTGTTGTACTGTTTGTTGTACTCTGTTTCTTGTACAAGCCAAATAAAAAAGAAATGACTTCCCATTAGCCCACGTGTGTTGAAGCACCACTTCTATTACAACTTAACTTACAGGGGACTTTATTTCCTGTTAATTTACATTTTGTGTTGTTGTAATTCTAGTTTCAATCTAGACTTTTTCCTAACCTCCTTGTTCTCTCTCTCTCCCTCCCTCCCTTGTTCTCTCTCTCTCTCTCCCTCTCACTCCCTTGTTCTCTCTCTCCCTCCCTCTCTTGTTCTCTCTCTCTCTCTCTCCCTCGCTCTCTCACTCTTACAAACACATTGTCTATTTCCCGTCTACCGCTATGTTTATCCTGCATGTATAGCACCCTAGATCCCAGTCAATGATGTTCAGCACCCTAGATCCCAGTCATTGATGTATAGCACCCTAGATCCCAGTCATTGATGTATAGCACCCTAGATCCCAGTCATTGATGTATAGCATCCTAGATCCCAGTCATTGATGTATAGCACCCTAGATCCCAGTCAATGATGTTCAGAACCCTAGATCCCAGTCAATGATGTTCAGCACCCTAGATCCCAGTCAATGATGTTCAGCACCCTAGATCCCAGTCAATGGTTTCAGTCATCTAAAAACACAAGTTCTGAATGACCAAAATTCTGTTCAGTCAAAAGTCCTAACAGAATTCCCTGGGTTTTTTTTTTACCCTAGTTGACGAGAAATGGACTTTTGCACGGTTGTTTGGTTGAATTACAGAATTCTAATCAATGACGTCATGCTATTTTCTTTTAGATTTTCTTGTAATCTTGAGTGAAAACGAAAGCTAAATAGCAAATAGCCCATCTTACAGCCCCAATGCCAGCCATCTGACAGCCCATCTGAAAGCCCATCTGACAGCCCGACAGCCCACCTGACAGCCCAAATTACAGCCAGCCTGACAGCACTACTGACAGCCCTACTGACAGCCCAAATGACAGCCCTACTGACAGTCCATCTGCAACCCAAAGGTTCCAACCAGCGCTACTTTTATCCGTACGCAAATATTTTTATTTTAGTTTGGCTCCAGACATTCTGGCTAAAAGTTTTTCTTAGATACGGGGTCTTCTGTCACAGTGACACAAGCCATGCCCCCCCCCCTGGTATTGGACCTCTGACCCTAACATCAACACCTTGTAACCTAAGGTCTGTGTTCTGGAGAAGACTTTATATCTGGCGACCACTGACGAACAGGGATTTCGTATTCTCTTAGGTGTCCGCCATTATCTTTATGGGCTGTGCTAATTTATAGTACCAGTAGAACATTGGTATAATGACTAGAGCATCAGTGCATTGGTGGCATAGAACATTAGTGCATTGGTGGCATAGGACATCAGTGCATTGGTGGCATAGGACATCAGTGCATTGGTGGCATACGACATCCGTGCATTGTTGGTATAGGACATCCGTGGATTGGTGGCATAGGAAATCAGTGCATTGGCTGCATAGGACATCAGTACATTGTTGACATAGGACATCAGTGCATTTGTGGCATGGGACTATGGGACATCAGTGCATTGGTGGCATTGGACATCAGCGCATTGTGGCATAGGACATCAGTGCTTAGGTGGCATAGGACATCAATACATTGATAGCATGGGATATCAGTACATTGGTACTATAGGACATCAGTACATTGGTACTGCTAGGGCTTTACTACAAGGACATCAGTCCATTGGTAGTAAGAGGATATTAGTTTATTGGTCCCATTATGACCATAGTACGCTGATACTATAGGGACATCAGTACACTGGGGACTACTAGGAATCAGTGCAAGTACTACGAAATCAATTAAATCACCCCCCTCCCCTTAATTACTGCGAGTCAAGTCGCTTCATATTTAGAAATCCCCCATGGATTCGCCCCTGTAATCACATATACTCAAGTGCTATTTCTTCGTGTCTCTTCATTAGTCACGCACTGAAAAGCAATAAATTAAAACAGTAAACGATTCTATGGAATTATAGTCTAGCCATGACTACCTTAAGGTCAATGAACTGAAGGTCACCTTTCACCTTTCGTTCATGACGTTCAGATGCTCATAATTAATGCCCGCGTCAAAGAGCTGATTAGGACACAAGGTTTATTATCTGTGAAGAAATACAAATTGAATTAATGAGAGTTTCAGAGTTTTAAAGTTGTTTAGTTCCTGTCAAATAAAAATTGCTTTGTAATAAGTATTGAAATAAGTATTAATATTCAAATAAGTATTGGTATTGAAATAAGTATTGATATTGAAATCAGTATTATTATTGAAATAAGTATTGATATTCAAATAAGTAGTGATATTGAAATGAGTATTGATATTGAAATAAGTATTGATATTGAAATAAGTAATGGTATTTAAATAAGTATTGATATTGAAATAAGTATTGACATTAAAATAAGTATTGATTATTGAAGTAAGTATTGATATTAAAATAAGTATTGATATTAAAATAAGTATTGATATTAAAATAAGTATTGACATTAAAATAAGCATTGATATTCAAATAAGTATTGATCTTGAAATAAGTATTGATCTAAAAATAAGTATTGATCTTGACATAAGTATTGATCTTGAAATAAGTATTGATCTTGAAATAAGTACCCACATGTAGATTGAATACAAGACATTTAATCGGACGTTCCTAATCCACACGTTTCTTTTGTGTTGACCATTTTGTACTAACTTATTAGCAGTTATTTGTGTAAATGTGTGTATATATTTATTTGTTTACTTCTTTATATTTATTTATTATACTTAAGTCTGGTTTAATAAATTGAAATGTTTATCATTGAACGGAGTGACCACCATGAGAATCGACCGACTACCGGCGATGGTAGGACACAATAAAGGAGCTTGTGGTTTATTTTGTTTTTAAATCAGATGCGGGTACCTGACATCCTGGGACCACTTACAATGGTCTCATCCTCTGAGACCCCCCTTACAATGGTCTCATCCTCTGAGAGCTCTAAAAAAAGGTATCATAATGTGAAAGCACTAACAATGGTACCATTTTCTGATATCGCTTACAAATGGTCCAAGCTTCTAGGACCTCTTACAGTGGTCCAAGCATTTGACACCACTTACAGTGGTCCCATCATCTGAGACCCCCTTACCATGGTCTCCATCATCTGAGACCACTCACAGTGGTCCCCAGCATCTGAGACCCCTAACAGTGGTCCCCATCATCTGAGACCCCTCAAAATGGTCGCATCATCTGAGACCCCTTACAGTGGTCCCATCATCAGAGACCCCTCACAATGGTCCCATCATCTGAGACCCCTTACAGTGGACCCATCATCTGAGACCCCTCACCATGGTCCCATCATCTGAGACCCCTTACCATGGTCCCAGCATCTGAGACCCCTCACAGTGGTCCTATCATCTGAGACCCCTTACAGTGGTCCCATCATCAGAGACCCGTCACAATGGTCCCATCATCTGAGACCCCTAACAGTGGTCCCATCCTCTGAGACCCCTTACAGTGGTTCTATCATCTTAGACCCTTACAGTGGTTTCATCATCTGAAACCCCTCACAATGCTCCCCATCATCTGAGACCTCTCAGCATGGCCCTATCATCTGAGACCCCTCACAATGGTCCCATCATCAGAGACCCCTCACAGTGGTCCTATCATCTTAGACCCCTTACACTGGTCTCATCATTTGAGACCCCTCACAATGCTCCCCATCATCTGAGACCCCTCACCATGGTCCCAACATCTGAGACCCTTCACAATGGTCCTATCATCTGAGACCCCTCACAATGGTCCCATCAACTAAGACCCCTCACAATGGTCCATCATATGAGATCCCTCACCATGGTCCCATCATCTGAGACCGTTCACAATGGTCCTAACATCTGAGACCCCTAACAATGGTCCTATCATCTGAGAGCCCTCACCATGGTCCCATCATCTGAGACCCCTCACCATGGTCCCATCATCTGAGACCCCTCAAAATGGTCGCATCATCTGAGACTCCTCACCATGGTCCCATCATCTGAGACCCTTCACAATGTTCCCAACATCTGAGACCCCTCACCATGGTCCCAACATCTGAGACCCCTCACCATGGTCCCATCCTCTGAGACCTCTCACCATGGTCCTATCATCTCAGACCCCTCACCATGGTCCCATCATCTGAGACCCCTCACCATGGTCCCATCCTCTGAGACCCCTCACCATGGTCCTATCATCTGAGACCCCTCACCATGGTCCCATCATCTGAGACCCCTCACCATGGTCCCATCCTCTGAGACCCCTCACCATGGTCCTATCATCTCAGACCCCTCACCATGGTCCCATCATCTGAGACCCCTCACCATGGTCCCATCCTCTGAGACCTCTCACCATGGTCCTATCATCTGAGACCCCTCACCGTGGTCCCATCATCTGAGACCCCTTACCATGGTCCTATCATCTGAGACCCTTCACAATGGTCCCATCATCTGAGACCCTTCACAATGGTCCCATCATCTGAGACCCTTCACAATGGTCCCAGCATCTGCTATAACAGAATGATCAGTGAATACAAACAGACCAATGGGTTATTCCCCTTATTCGACTATTTCCTGGTGGGATTTCTGGAGACGGGCTAATTTATGTTGCCCCCCACCCCCATGGTGTATACACAGCTTCATTTCGTAACCATCTTAGACTAAATTGGCAACTGGATCTTGTCAAACTTGCTCGCTCTCCAATTCCTGTGTCTAGTGAAGTTTTCACTCTCATCGGAAAGCAGTAACTCCAACAACAAAATTTCGCCGCTGAAACTCTTAATCCCATTGCAGGCGTCTTCAGGCAATGGTTCTTAATTTATAGAAATACTTGACAATTTATACTTCAAAGATTTAATGACAAGGTCCTTTTTTTTTTTTTTGCTTGGTAAGATTGTTTTATGCATGTTTTTATAGATATAAACACCTTATGCATTATGATGTGTCGTTTTTATATGTGTAAACCTCGCTTTCATTCTCTTCACCTGTGTCACCTGTGTGTGTTAGTGTCACCTGTGTGTGTGTTAGTGTCACATGTGTGTGTTAGTGTCACCTGTGTGTTAGTGTCAACTGTTTGTGTTAGTCTCACCTGTGTGTGTGTTAGTGGCACATGTGTGTTAGTCTCACCTGTGTGTGTGTCAGTTTCACCTGTGTGTGTGTTAGTGTCACATGTGTGTTTGTTAGTGTCAACTGTGTGTGTGTGCTAGTGTCACATGTGTGTTAGTGTCACCTGTGTGTGTGTTAGTGTCACATGTGTGTTAGTGTCACCTGTGTGTGTGTGTTAGTGGCACATGTGTGTTAGTGTCACTTGTGTGTGCTAGTGTCACTTGTGCTTGTGTTAGTGTCACCTGTGTGTGAGTTAGTGTCATCTGTGTGTGTTAGTGTTACCTGTGTGTGTGTAAGTATCCTGAATGTGCATATGTGCCATGCGTGTGCGTGCCTCCTGTGTCTGTATCCTGTGAGTAAGTTGCCAGTGTGTGCGTGTGTGTGTCCCCCGTGTGTGTAGCTGCCCCTGTTGACGATTCAACACGCATGTGTGCACAGTCTGTGTGTTTGTCGCCACACAAACAACACCTAGGGTCTCCCTTCACCGCTTCCAGCGCCACCTTGCGTCTCCCTTCACAGCTCCCAGCGCCACCTTGCGACTCCCTCCGCAGCCTCCGTGGGACTGCTCACGCCCAGGTTGAAGAGATGTTAATCATCGCCAGAGGTGTGTACGCAACGAGGGTAATGTCAGGTCATCTTGCCACCTCAGCAACACCAACGTCCGTTGCATGCGATTGCACTTCAGTACAACATAATTTATCTTAATACAACATAATCCATTTTAGTTTCAAATAATTCATTTTAGTACAACATAATTGATTTTAATACTAAATTATTCACTTCAATACAATATTATTCACGTCTTATGTAAAGAACAATAATTATATTTTTTCACTCTTACAAGGTATACTTTTAATAAATTGCGTCACATATTAGATTAAATTGCGTCACATATTAGATTAAATTGCGTCACATATTAGATTAAATTGCGTCACATATTAGATTAAATTGCGTCACATATTAGATTAAATTGCGTCACATATTAGATTAAATTGCGGAACATATCAGATTAAATTGCGGAACATATTAGATTAAATTGTGGAACCTTGTTAAATGCATTTATGTCTGTAAGGTCAGAAAACGCATCTCCTTCGCCATATTTGATGTGTATAAACCACACGATACAGTGAGATCTAATAAAAATAACATCGTTTACGTCATACGTACTAGGCAGTGGCGGATACAAGATAATGTCAACGGAAGACATCCGTGTTGTCCAGTGGGCCGGGGGGGGGGAGGATGCCTCTGGTCTATTTAGCACCCACTGTCTCGTCCCATCCTGGACACGCCTTTGGTGAAAAAGGACATTTTTTTTCGAAACATGCAAAGAATCCAGACGCTTTCATTGCCAGCTGGAGTCCTAGAACACGTGAAGAGATGTCAGTTGACATGTGAAGGTAAAACTTCATGTTTATGTTCGTATGCTACGTGAGCCGGTCTGTGTGTGCCGGTCTGGGTGTTTTTGTGCTTCTGTCTACCACCCTGACTTCTTTATGTCTATTTGTGTCGGGTGGTGCCACTGGTGCGCGTGTGTCTGTTCGTGTTTGTGGGTGTGTGTGTGTTTGTGGGTGTATGTGTGTTTGTGTGCGTTGGCTTGTGAGTCTCACATTATCAGAGCAAAATGCCCATACCGTCAGAGATTATGATTTCTGTTGTGGGTCATTGACTTTTTAAATTCCCGTGTGTTCTTACCACCACCCCCCCCCCACCAACCTTTTTTCCCTCACAGTTGTTCCTTAAGGAATGAAAATCCTTAGAAGTAAATGCATGTTTTAAGAGAACACCTGCTAACTCATTTCCCCTCTCTCCTTCCCCCACTTTCACACACACACACATACATGACACGTTGTATTTCTTGTTGACCATTCATTCCTCCGCAAGTGCCCATACATCTAATGTCATTATCGCCAGGCTTTTCAAATATCTCTTAAAATACCAGCATGAATTTGTGTACGAACATTCAAGTCCATGGGACTACCAGAAAATTAATATAAGAACCGCTCTCTGTGACGCATGTTATGTGACCGTTGCTTAGAAAGGCTCCCAGTGACTCATTATATGTGACATTTGCTTTACTCTGACCACTCAGGTCTCAGTGACTCATATTATGTGACATTTACTCTACTCTGACCACTTAGGTCTCAGTGACTCATATTATGTGACATTTACTTTACTCTCACCACTCAGGTCTCAGTGACTCATATTATGTGACATTTACTCTACTCTCACCACTCAGGTCTCAGTGACTCATATTATGTGACATTTACTCTACTCTGACCACTCAGGTCTCAGTGACTCATGTTATGTGACATTTACTTTACTCTCACCACTCAGGTCTCAGTGACTCATATTATGTGACATTTACTCTACTCTCACCACTCAGGTCTCAGTCAGGGTTTCCTTCAACTATATCTCCGGGGGGG
>CAXITT010000075.1:1580996-1601422 GCA_964033795.1 Lymnaea stagnalis
AAAAATGCGGTGGCAAATACGTGGTCGTATGGGGACCACCGTGTGTCAATGGGGGCCAAGGTGTGGCATGGGTGGGCCACAAATGTAAAATGGGCCCATTAAGGGAAGTCAGGGATCAGCTATAAATCGACCAGTCTGCATTCCCACTGATGACGTCACAAAGTCTTCTCTCGTCGGAGTTTGTAAAAAAAAAAAAAAAAATTAGGACTGGCTCATGGCCCACAGGCTTTCTCTCTGGAGCAAACACTCCTCTGTAGCACACAGTTTCAATTTCAAGTCTTCTGAAGTCGATCCACTGCCACCCAGTGCCACCTACTGTGGCTTTGTCGTTGTCTGCAGACCGAGTATGTCTGACGTATTGTCCTGTTGATGACATTGTCAAGCTTCAAAAATGGCTTTCCTTTGTATCACTTAATATACAAACGTATTGAAATTATTCGAATGTATTTACGTTGTATTTATTTATTTATTTATTAAAAAACGTAAGTTACACAACAACAACAAAACAACAACTAAATTACCCCCCCTCCCCCACAACATACACCCATCCTTTTTTTTTACTTGACGTATGTGTTGTTCGTCTGAGACTGAGATGCTTAACGTCTTTGAGCTTGGACGTCACTATTTATCTGATGTCCAAATATTCTAGAAATTATAACTTTTATACACACCTTAATATCTTCGGACATGATGCACATCTTGTTGGACATCTTGCTGGACATCGTGTCGGACATATTGTCGGACATCTTTTCAAACATCTTGTCAAGCATATTGTCAGACATTTTGTCAAACATCTTGTCGAGCATATTGTCGGACATCTTGTCAAACATCTTGTCGGACACCTTTCGGACATCTTGTCGGACATCTTGTCGGACATCTTGTCGGACATGTTTGACAGGCTGTTTCTTGATTAACTGATTGTTAAATGTGTGTAGCTGGCATTTGAAGCGACGTGTGGAAAAGAATTGCCGCTGGATAAACATGTATCCATTGGCAGGGACTAGCTTAAAATAATTAACATCGACCCCTTTGCCTTAACATCGACCCTTTGCCTTAACATTGACCTCTTTGCGTTAATATAGACATTTTTGCCTTAATATAGACACCTTTGCATTAACATATACACCTTTGCCTTCATATAGACACCTTTGCCTTCATATAGACACCTTTGCCTTAACATCGACCCCATTTGCCTTAACATAGACACCTTTGCCTTAATATAGACACCTTTGCCTTAACATCGACCCAATTTGCCTTAACATAGGCACCTTTGCCTTCATATAGACACCTTTGCCTTAACATTGACCCCATTTGCCTTAACATAGACACCTTTGCCTTAATATAGACACCTTTGCCTTAACATCGACCCCATTTGCCTTAACATAGACACCTTTGCCTTCATATAGACACTTTTGCCTTAACATCGACCCCATTTGCCTTAACATAGACACCTTTGCCTTAATATAGACACCTTTGCCTTAACATCGACCCCATTTGCCTTAACATAGACACCTTTGCCTTCATATAGACACCTTTGCCTTAACATTGACCCCTTTGCCTTAACATCAACCCTGTTTCCACATCTTTTCATTAACCCTTCGGCTTCGAGAATTATGAGAGATTGTTAATGGGGGTAGAGGAGAGGTAAAGGGGAGGGCAAGGGGCTTGTCTTTATTGTTTCGGACAGGTGGGCCCTCAACGGCCCTGATTCATCCCGCACACGAGTGTGTGAGATACGCATCTAAAGAGGCATGCGTCGCGTGAGAGGGGAGATTACGCTTTGTTTTACCTCCCCTTGCCCCGAGTAGCGGTTCCTGCAGTGATTCATCCCCCTTGGATGTGGCCGCGGTGCATGATATCCCATTGTTGGGGCGCACATCCACTACACAACACGGACCGTGCTTGAGATTACTCGGTGGAACTCTATTCCTGATCTACTGCAGTTGTTGTCTAGTTTCTGTTTTTAGACTTCACTCCGTTATTTATTTATTGAGTGTACATTCGGATGTAGTGCAAGTATCATGTGGGGAACAACGAAGAGATTCTTGCGGTGAAACATTCGTGAACACATTTCTACTGCATTAGTGGTTGGTGAGAATTCCTTTGGCTCGTAAGTGGATTCAGTTTCATTATCCATTCTTTCAAACCAACTCTATCTCTCTCTCTCTCTCTCTCTCTCTCTCTCTCTCTCTTTTTTTTTCTCTGAAACAGACCCTCACTCTTTCTCAAACCTACTCTCTTTCCCCCTCTTTCTCTCTCTCTCTCTCTTTTCTCTCTGACCCCCTCTCTCTCCTCCTCTCCCTCTCTCTCCTCTCTCTCTCTCTATCAAACCGATTCTCAATTTTTCTCAAACCAACTCTATTTCTCTCTCTCTCTCTTTTCCCTCTCTTTTCTCTCTGCCCTCTCTCTCTCTCTCGCTCTCTCTCTCTCTCTCTCTCTCTCTCTCTCTTCCTCTCGCATGCCAACTCAATTATGTTTTGCGTTTACTTTTAGCTCTAGATATGTGTTGCAGCCTCATTGATATGTATGTGTCAAGAAGCCAAGGTTATTAAGTCTTAGAGAAATGTGCTGGGACGGCCCTACGCCTACAGCAACGCCACTGATGCTGTGTTCTGGGACTGCAAGTATAAGGCGAATGGGCTTCTTAGAATAGGGCAATAGGGAATGCCAAAAAAAATGCCTAGCGTAACAAATACAGAACGGGCGTAGGCGTAGGTGGGTGGCTTAGCTGACTGGTCAAATACTGGAGGAAACGTTCCAGAGAATGTTATTTAAAGTATCAGCCAGTACACCCCCCCCCCCCCCCCCCCCCCTCACTTTTCAGAAACTGATTATGATTAGTGGTGTTTCTAAAGACCCGGGTGTGTGTATGTGTGTTTGTGTGAGTGTGAACATTGTGTCCCGTTGTGTGGGTGTGTGAACACCTAGTTCCTGTTTGATACCGTGCAACCTTTCATGTCTATGTTGCAATTACGACTCTTTAATTTGCGCACCATTTTATTGACGCGACACGTAGAAGTTGCGGTAAAAGGATTGTTATTTGGACGTGCTTTGTATACAAAGATGATATTATCAGCAGAGTTGTGTGCATACAAAGATAATTTAATCAGCAGAGTTTTGTGCATACATAGATGATATTATCAGCAGAGTTGTGTGCATACATAGATGATATTATCAGCAGAGCTGTGTGCATACATAGATGATATTATCAGCAGAGCTGTGTGCATACAAAGATGATATTATCAGCAGAGCTGTGTGCATACAAAGATGATATTATCAGCAGAGCTGTGTGCATACAAAGATGATATTATCAGCAGAGCTGTGTGCATACAAAGATGATATTATCAGCAGAGCTGTGTGCATACAAAGATGATATTATCAGCAGAGCTGTGTGCATACAAAGATGATATTATCAGCAGAGCTGTGTGCATACAAAGATGATATTATCAGCAGAGCTGTGTGCATACAAAGATGATATTATCAGCAGAGCTGTGTGCATACAAAGATGATATTATCAGCAGAGCTGTGTGCATACAAAGATGATATTATCTCAAAACTATCCGTGTGTCTGTTTCTTCGTCCTATTACACATATATCTACACATCACAGTTACACATCACAGTTACACATGACATTTACACATCACATTTACACATCACAGTTACACATCACACTTACACATCACAGTTACACATCACAGTTACACATCACAGTTACACATCACAGCTACACATCACAGCTACAAATCACAGTTACACATCACAGTTACACATCACAGTTACACATCACAGCTACACATCACAGCTACACATCACAGCTACACATCACAGCTATTTATCACAGTTACACATCACAGCTACACATCACAGTTACACATCACAGTTACACATCACAGCTACACATCACAGCTACACATCACAGTTACACATCACACTTACACATCACAGTTACACATTACAGTAACACATCACAGCTACACATCACAGCTACACATCATAATGCCACATTACAGCAAACTTCGAAATACGTCTGACTAAGTTTATCTGAAAGGGTTTAGATAAGTGCTCGCCAACTACCAATAAAAATTGCACACGGGGAAAAAAATGGGGGGGGTGGGGCGGAAGGATTGTTAACATTAGTCATTCAAGGTCACAATCAAGACCCGGTGTAGAGGGCGAGAGAAAGTAATAGAAATATAACTTTGAGATTATCTGAGCATGGAAGCAACTTTTGACACAAGCACAAATTTGTTGGCCTGTTAGGAGATGGATAGACTTCTTAAAAGCACATTCACACGAACACACCGCACACACGTGCACAGATACACAAACACACATACACACACACACACACACACTTTGCACATACACACACTCCACACATAAACACACAAAAACACACACAAACACACACGCATACATACAAAAGCACACTTTGATGCTCATAAGGTATACTTATGTTCTTATGAAAACTCACATACCTGTTGTGTCAGCAAGCCTACGGTACAGATAGCACATCAGACAGCACATCAGACAGCACACCAGACAGCACATCAGACAGTACACCAGACAGCACATCAGGAGCACATCAGACAGCACAACAGACAGCACACTAGACAGCACACCAGACAACTTATCAGAGAAAACATTAGACAACATATCAGACCACTAATCAGACAGCACGTTAGACGATTCATCAGTCATCCACTAAACACACCAAATAACACATTAGACAACACATTTGAAAACTCTGGCTATTGGACGGTATCTAACTGTTCCGGAGGCAGGCCAGGCTTTGGGTGTTCTTAGCACGTGACAGTTTAGGCGGGGGGGGGGGGTTGAAGGGGGCTCCCTAGGGCCCCCCCCCCCCCCTTCGGGAACAGGAATATACGTCTAATGGGGTTCCAACTAGTAGCAACTAGGGACTAGAAAATATAAATGAAAGGAGTGCTTTCAAGCTTAGTAAGAGACGGAATGTGATATGAGATCTGATTGTAGGATTTGGTGGCCCTGTTTGTTGGGGGAAGTGATACGATGAGATGTGATTGTAGGATTTGGTGGCCCTGTTTGTTGGGGGAAGTGATACGATGAGATGTGATTGTAGGATTTGGTGACCCTGTTTGTTGGGGGAAGTGATACGATGAGATGTGATTGTAGGATTTGGTGGCCCTGTTTGTTGGGGGAAGTGATACGATGAGATCTGATTGTAGGATTTGGTGGCCCTGTTTGTTGGGGGAAGTGATACGATGAGATCTGATTGTACGATTTGGTGGCCCTGTTTGTTGGGGGAAGTGATACGATGAGATCTGATTGTAGGATTTGGTGGCCCTGTTTGTTGGGGGAAGTGATACGATGAGATCTGATTGTAGGATTTGGTGGCCCTGTTTGTTGGGGGAAGTGATACGATGAGATGTGGTTGTAAGAAGTGGTATGTTGAGATGTGGTTGTAAGAAGTGGTATGTTGAGATGTGGTTGTAAGAAGCGGTATGTTGAGATGTGGTTGTAAGAAGTGGTATGTTGAGATGTGGTTGTAAGAAGTGGTATGTTGAGATGTGGTTGTAAGAAGTGGTATGTTGAGATGTGGTTGTAAGAAGTGGTATGTTGAGATGTGGTTGTAAGAAGTGGTATGTTGAGATGTGGTTGTAAGAAGTGGTATGATGAGATGTGGTTGTAAGAAGCGGTATGTTGAGATGTGGTTGTAAGAAGTGGTATGATGAGATGTGGTTGTAAGAAGTGGTATGTTGAGATGTGGTTGTAAGAAGTGGTATGTTGAGCTGTGGTTGTAAGAAGTGGTATATTGAGATGTGGTTGTAAGAAGTGGTATGATGAGATGTGGTTGTAAGAAGTGGTATGTTGAGATGTGGTTGTAAGAAGTGGTATGATGAGATGTGGTTGTAAGAAGTGGTATGTTGAGATGTGGTTGTAAGAAGTGGTATGTTGAGATGTGGTTGTAAGAAGTGGTATGTTGAGATGTGGTTGTAAGAAGTGGTATGTTGAGATGTGGTTGTAAGAAGTGGTATGATGAGATGTGGTTGTAAGAAGCGGTATGTTGAGATGTGGTTGTAAGAAGTGGTATGATGAGATGTGGTTGTAAGAAGTGGTATGTTGAGATGTGGTTGTAAGAAGTGGTATGTTGAGCTGTGGTTGTAAGAAGTGGTATATTGAGATGTGGTTGTAAGAAGTGGTATGATGAGATGTGGTTGTAAGAAGTGGTATGTTGAGATGTGGTTGTAAGAAGTGGTATGATGAGATGTGGTTGTAAGAAGTGGTATGTTGAGATGTGGTTGTAAGAAGTGGTATGTTGAGATGTGGTTGTAAGAAGTGGTATGTTGAGATGTGGTTGTAAGAAGTGGTATGTTGAGATGTGGTTGTAAGAAGTGGTATGTTGAGATGTGGTTGTAAGAAGTGGTATGTTGAGATGTGGTTGTAAGAAGTGGTATGTTGAGATGTGGTTGTAAGAAGTGGTATGTTGAGATGTGGTTGTAAGAAGTGGTATGTTGAGATGTGGTTGTAAGAAGTGGTATGTTGAGATGTGGTTGTAAGAAGTGGTATGTTGAGATGTGGTTGTAAGAAGTGGTATGTTGAGATGTGGTTGTAAGAAGTGGTATGTTGAGATGTGTTGATAGGAACTGATATGAGATGCGGTGGGAGCAAGTGGTATGAGATGCGATTGGAGGAGATTTGAAGTGGGGCGAGATGAGATGAACATCAGGATGAAAGATGTGTGATGCGTTGGTGTTCGAATGCGTTGGTGTTCGAATGCTGTTCGAGTGTGTTGGTGTTCGAATGTGTTGGTGTTCGATATATGACTGATAGACATAAAACATACGGATATGTCTGGGATATGGGGGGGGGGGGCATTTAAAAAAATGATTTATTGATTTGAGTCAAATACTTGACCTACTTAAATGGTATGACTGATTTCTCTAAGTGTAATGAAAAGATTGAAACATGTACTGATGATGTGGCGTACTGAAATCAGAAGCTGCTAGTGTACATGTACGAGATTCATCTGGTCACTGAGAGATGCATCTATGACAATGAGAGACTCATCTATGACAATGAGAGGTTCATTTATGACAGGGAGAGGTTCATCTATGACAGGGAATACGTTTAATCATTGACAGAGGAATGTTGAATGTGTGACAGCTGTTATGTACGGGTCTTCACACAGATATGTATGCATGACTATCAGATTAAGGGTGTTGGATATCCCGGCACACAGATTAGGCTCTTCGTTATGACGAACATTCATCTCGTACAGAAATCTTACTTTTTTTATCAACTGTTACTTTTTTTTAAAAATGGTTTTATTACTTTTTTTTATTCTTTATATCCAGTATGAAACTGGTTTGCGAACAACCTTTTTTTTTTTAAATATGTTTATGAAACTAATAAATAGCGATGTATTTTTGATTTAAAGTTGTTAAAGAGTTATCTCCCCTAATGATTCTGACAGGCAATATGGGACATAACTAAAGCTATATATTACAGGTTTATTTTTGTTTGCTTTTGTGGGTGTGTGTGTGGGGGGGAGGGGTTACATTGGCAATTAGGGAAGAGGTTGGATACGTTTATAATTGTATTTATACGATTTTGTATTTATATTTGTTTAAGAGGTTTGGGATTTTTTGCTTCTTTTTTTTTTCTGAAAAATCCTGGTGGCCTGACTCGTGTCTGTCATACAGAGTGCTAATGGCATGCAAGAAACTTCATAACAATCTCTTGACCTAACAATCTATGTGCACTCCTTAATATGACAATCTCTAAACACCCTTTGACGTGGACTATCTTTGCATCATCCCCCTACTCCCACCCCCACCTACCCCTCACCCCCTACTCCCACCCCACCCCCGCGTGCCCCTCACCCCCTACTATTACCCCCACCTGCCCCTCACCCCCTACTCCCACCCCCCACCTACCCCTCACACCCCGCCTGCCCCCCCCCCCCTACTCCTACCCCCACCTGCCCCTCCCCCCCCACCCCCACCCCCCACCTACCCCTCACCCCTCCCCCCCCCACCCCTACGTGCCCTCCCCCCCCCCCCCGGGGGGCATATGTCGCATTATGAACATCAGTTTAATTCCCTTCTCTCCCTCGTAAAACGTCTGCTATCGATTCTTGGATATGTTGACCTTTGCCCCCAATGGCGGCTCCAGGTAAATAACATTCTTACTTCTAACTGTGGGCTCAGCTGAGACATATTTAAAGACATATGAGGAATAATTCAACAGCATCCTAGGCAGATTGGAATAACTCAGTAGCATCCTAGGCAGATTGGAATAGCACAACAGCATCCTAGGCAGATTGGAATAACTCAGTAGCATCCTAGGCTGAATGCTATGCGGGAAAATATTTCAAATTCAAACTATTGTGCAATAACTAAACACTAAAAATAAACCATTTCCCCCTTGAATCGTTCTCATGGCACACAGAAGGCTGTTTGCAGACGACATTTTCAACAAGAAAGTGTCACGTGACCTCTTCAGGATGTTGACTAGCACTGGTTACATCAACCAGATTTGTTACTTGGTCTGTCTGACAATGCCTGGGACCTGAATCTTGCTGTATCGTTTGTTACTTAGTCTGTCTAGCAATGCCTGGGACCTGAATCTTGTTGTATCGTTTGTTACTTAGTCTGTCTGGCAATGCCTGGGATCTGAATCTTGGTGTATCGTTTGTTACTTGGTATGTCTTACAATGCCTGGGACCTGAATCATTAGTTGAAGAATTGAAGCCATAGACTTGGCAAAGACAACTCATTATGAACTAAAGGGTTTTAAGCATAATGTGTTGAATTTAACCATGTTGGGTCTGGGGTAGGGGAAGGATGGGGGGGGGGGAGGAGGCTGTTGTCAGCCTGATCCGAGCAGTTTGAACTTAACTATTTTTCCCCATGCAAAATTTCCACCCCATCTGTATCGGTTGATTGTTTAAATTTAAAAAAAAATTGATATGGGCTATGTTAAAATGTTTGTAAAACTGAGTACCTTGTCCTTGGTTGCCGCCCGTGGTTGCCGCCCACTGTTACCAAGTTGTGTTGGTTCCAAAATCATGTTTATTATTTCTAAACGCGATCCCAGTAAGTTAAGTAGGGTTCATTAAAAGAGACCAAATGAATAGATTTCTTTTTTTAATAAAATGTACACATTTGCTCTGAATAATTTCGTCTTCTCTCAATTCACGGTGACGTCATCCGATCCATGTTAAACCTCAGCCAAAACCATGACAACCACAAATGATATGAAAGCGGAAATGATATTCACCAACCCACCGTGCTCTTTTCTCTCAGAAAATAAAGATTCCCCCCCCCCCTTTTTTCGTGAACGTACCCCACAAAACCTTATCAATATCTGTTTGCCTTCCCCCCCCCTCTCCCCTCCCCTCCGCCATCCACATCACTGAGTTTATGTTGTACCATCAAAGGCATTTTCTGTTATACAATCCATATCAAATCATTAAAGTAGTTTCCTCATACAAGCTTAGCGTTCAATTAATACTCCCCAATTCCCCCTCCCCCCCCCTCCCCGGTTACCCTGACGCATAAATAAAGCTAGCGCTTCAATCACTCTCCCATAACATCAGCCACATTTTACTACAGTCACACAAGCGACGTATTACTATGCAACATTCGCGCATATTTTCTCCTTTACTAATCACTCGGTAAAGACAGCGCCATCTGTCGCCGAAATCTATAATTTATTCGGGGGAATTTCTACAATACACGGTTCAATGTCGCATTCTTCGCGCACGAGATGTTACAATGTGTGAGCTTGGTAAGACTCAGAACGAGGCCGTGGACGGTGACTAATGTGTTGGCAGGGGAAAAAGCAGCCACAATGTCAACATTTAGTTCTGATCGGAAGTGGCTCGTTTACTTTTGGCACCCGTTCATGTACATTGCCAAGTTGCGCCGTTGCGCCTCTAATCGTGGGCACGTTTTAATCACGGTACGCACATGTTTTCAAACACATTACTTACGGACCCTTTCGTGACAGGTCTTAGTGGTGGAGCTTAGCTGAGCTCAGGTCGAGTTCTAGGGATGTAGCGATGGCATTTCTTTGTTCCAACATAAAAAAATAATTTCCATACTATAGACTCACTATCCAAAAAACGCTTCTAATACACCCCTCGAGTCTGACAGGTTGGGAACCACTGCCTTAGAGTATCAGTCATCTTTATCAAATAGTCCCAGGGTAGTTGCACAATATACACAAATAAACAGTACCCTCTAGATTACGGTTGCGTTTCTCTGTCTTTCTTTCCACTGGCCATGCCAAGCAACATTAAGGCCTTAAGGTCAACTTCTGCACTACCGTCTTATGTGTCAGGCATGTATCCTATATGTGTCTTGTACGTATCATGTTTGTATCATGTTTGTATCAAACGTGTGATATGAATGTTTCATGTTTGTATCATTTAAGTATCATGACCATCACTAGCTCCACTGCCTTCTGTAAGTCTGGACTAAGTGCGTATCTTCAGTGCTGCCCTCAAATGTACGTCTGAAGTGCTGCCCTTCAATGTACATCTGAAGTGCTGCCCTTCAATTTACGTCTGAAGTGCTGCCCTTCAATGTACGTCTGCAGTGCTACCCTCAAATGTACGTCTGTATTGCTGCCCTTCAATGTACGTCTGAAGTGCTGCCCTTCAATGTACGTCTGAAGTGTTGCCCTTCAATTTATGTCTGAAGTGCTGCCCTTCAATATACGTCTGAAGTGCTGCCCTTCAATTTACGCCTGAAGTGCTGCCCTCAAATTACGTCTGAAGTGCTGCCCTTCAATTTACGTCTGAAGTGATGCCCTACAAATGTACGTCTGAAGTGCTGCCCTTCAATTTACGTCTGAAGTGCTGCCCTTCAATGTACGTCTGAAGTGCTGCCCTTCAATTAACGTCTGAAGTGCTGGCCTTCAATGCACGTCTGCAGTGCTACCCTCAAATGTACGTCTGAAGTGCTACCCTCTAATGTGCGTCTGAAGTGCTGCCCTTCAATGTACGTCTGCAGTGCTGCCCTTCCATGTACGTCTGCAGTGCTGCCCTTCCATGTACGTCTGCGGTTCTACCCTTCAATGTGTGCCTGCAGTGCTGCCCTTCCATGTACGTCTGAGTGCTACCCTTCAATGTGTGCCTGCAGTGCTACCAACCAATATCTGTCTAGTGCGGTGCGTGGAGACCGTGCACCTGCAATACGAAGCACATAAAGCTTTGATAGCTACCTAGGCGAGCCCAAATGGAATTCTGAAAATTCCTGTGAAAATTTCGCTCAAAATCAGAGGCGCTTCTGCAGTTGTTACTGAAACGTGAAATAGTTTTACCAAACAGTGAGGATTGGCTATTAAACATTCCCCACAATCGACTCCCCGTGACCAACTCCCCATGATGGGCTCCCCACTGGATGAGTTGACATAATGAGAATATCGAGGAGTCACGACAAAATGGCGGTAACGTTTCGATATAAGGTCATGGTTGACAAAGTGGGAGAACCATTGCAAATGTGGTCCACTCACTGTATCTCTAGCAGAATATTTCACTGACCATTCACATTTTAAAAAAAAAATTTTTACAATTTGGATTTTCAGCCCCCACTGTAGAATGTTATCAGATGACCTCTTAGTATGGCATGGGAGAGAAGCGGCGCACCGATAACTCAGATTGCAATATTATCGTCGGTGAGTAGGCAGGAACGGGGCGGGAGAGATAATACAAGAAAGAGGAGGTTACTCTTCCCGCGGGACATGGAGGGCACGGGCAGAGTTGCTCCCCCTGTTGAAGCTATCAAGGTCCTTGTTAATGTTGTGTTGAAGTGTGGTGATAAGAACTGGGGGACCTGCTGAGATAATGTGGTGGATGGGTGGATGGGCAGTGGAAGGATGGTAGCACAGAAGGAGCAGTGGAGCTGGGGCGAAGTAATGTGTGGATTTGATGATAAAACGATGGGCTGTTTGCTGGAAGGATGGATAAACGAGGGAAGATGGGTAAAAAGGGGGGGGGACAAGATGGGCTTGATGGCGTTACAGAAGGACTTAGTGATGGAAGGATGTGTGAAGGAGTCAGGATGGGTGGCAGAGGGAATGGATTAATTAATGGATGGGTGAGTAAAGAAGGGGGTGGTGGATGTGGGCGAGATGGTATGATAGTATGATAGCAGGCGAACGAATGGATTGAATGCAACGTGATGTGGCGGGACGAGAAACAGACCAAACCTATTTGACGAGTTGTCTAGATGGATTGGTGTGAGAGAGAAATTAATGGATTCGAAACTAAATATTTATTACTTTTACGCACCTGAACTTTTTAGCACCACATTAGGTTCTATGACTGGGAACAACCTGGACAGACTGAGAAGCACCACCTCACCCCCGTGAACACATCCCCCGTATTCATTTTCCTCGATCTTGATGTGATGAAAGGATGAAGGCCCTATTCTTAGCTTACAAGCCATTGGCGCTTTTCATAAACAGTGGTTCTCATGTTTGCATGCATGCTGGGATTGTGTGGCAATTTAATAAGCATAAACTTAACTCAATTGGACCAATAATGCTACGAAAAGGATTCTCACACTTAAAGTTAGCGTGGTTCCCCTAAATTTCTGGTATTTGTAAAAGACATGTATGGTCCGCGATTATGTCTGGTTGAGAACCCCAGTGCGGTCATGAAATACTTGTGAACAGAAGGTTACCGCCTGCCTGGCAGACACCTTGCTTGTATTGATTGTGATGTGTTTGGGAAAGAGGTGTGGGTGTGTGGGGGGGGGGAGGAGGGCTCACATCTTGGAATGCGGTGGCACCCGGGGCGTGAGTAAGCCCGTATGTCTTGCTCCTAGTCAGAATCGGCTTGCTCGTATGTTAAGGGGGGGGGGGGCGGTTTCACGACTACCCTAAACTCATTAACCCGGGGCGTGAGTAAGCCCGTATGTCTTGCTCCTAGTCAGAATCGGCTTGCTCGTATGTTAAGGGGGGGGGGGTCGATTTCACGACTACCCTAAACTCATTGTCAGAATAGCTAGGGTGCTCCAGTTATGTTCATGGAGTATGACATTTGCCCCCAGCTATTTGTACCAAAGCTATTTGTACCATCGGGTCTCCAGTGCCATGCTATATGACATTTGCCACAAAGCTATTTTTACAAAAGTTTTTTTGTACCATAGGGTCTCCAGTTTCTGTATTTGTACCATTAGGTCTCCAGTGCCATGCTATATGACATTTGCCTCATAGCTATTTGTACCATCGGGTCCCCAGTGCCATGCTATATGATTTTTGCCTCAAAGCTATTTGTACTAAAGCTATTTGTACCATTGGGTCTCCAGTGCCATGCTATATTGCATTTACCTCAAAGCTATTTGTACCAAAGCTATGTGTACCATTGGGTCTCCAGTGCCATGCTATATGACATTTGCCTCATAGCTATTTGTACTAAAGCTATTTGTACCATGGGGTCTCCAGTGCCATGCCATTTGACTACTCAACTCTCCTCTGGATGTCTTTGTTAGGGTGGGGTAATGTGTGTGTGTGGGGAGGGGGGGGGTTGATGACGGGCAACGGAATTCATACAAGCTCCCACCAAGCTCCATGTTAATGAGACACAATTAGAGGGAACTATTGATGGGAATTCCCGCTGTTGAGTGGCTTCTGGGCTTCTGATGGTAAGAATGTAGGGCTTTGGAACTACCAGCCCTTTGGCAAGGTGCGTGTAAATAACTGGGGCGGGGCTGCTGGGGGTGGGGGAGGAGGAAGTAGGATGACCTAATGCCATCTTCTGACTTTTTGACAATTTTCCATGATGTATTTTTAAATCGGTCAAAGAGCTTTGCTGGTGCTCTGGTCATCTTCTAGGACGACATCAAATTCTAAAAGCTAACTAGCCAGCAGTCCTTTCATTCACGGGGTTTATGGGTCATGGGGTCTTCTCTGTTGTGGTGGATCCAGATTCAGCAAGTGGCCCTTGGTATAAAGTGCCCCGTGGTCAACAAGTCGCCTGTGGTCATCAAGGAAGAAATTGATCGGTGTCAATGTTGAGTTGACAGATACTGGCCTTGATCCTGGGTTTTCATGTACTGACCTTGACCCTGGGTTTTCTTGTACTGACCTTGACCCAGGATTTTTAGAAACGATACAAGGGCGTCGATCGGGAAGCTATGATAAAAAATTTTTTTTTTTAAATTGCGTCATAATTTGTCATTTTACCGGACAGTAGGGATTTTTTTGAAAAGTCGTACTTACAGGTACACGAATCTTGAGTGAATTATCTCTGTGAGTGTGTGTGTGTGTGAGTGTGTGTGTGTGTGTGTGTGGTTGGTGGGCTAACAGGATGCTAAATGTGGCGCGGATTCATCTCATCATGACCTACCAACCTGGTTGGTGGTTGACCTTTACCTATAGGTGGCGAAGATAGTACGGGGGGGGGGNGGGGGGGGGGGGGGCGCTAAGCCTCAAGGGCGCTGAAGCTTAAGGGTATCTAAGTGTGATTAAAGTTTATGCTTATGTCCCTTCCCTTTTATACACATACGCCATGTGTGTGTGTTTGAGAGTCAGTGAGATGGGTAGACTGTTGAGGGGCTTGGAGACTGCATCACTATTCTACCACTTTAGACGGAATCACAATTCTATCACTTTAGACGGTATCACAATTCTACCACTTTAGACGGAATCACAATTCTACCACTTTAGACGGTATCACAATTCTACCACTTTAGACGGAATCATAATTCTATCACTTTAGACGGTATCACAATTCTATCACTTTAGACGGAATCACAATTCTACCACTTTAGACGGTATCACAATTCTACCATTCTTTTCGTTCAAACTTCAGTGTCGTCCGATATTGAAAATTTCTTTTCTTACAGTCTAATCCTCTTTCTCTCTCTCTCTCTCTCTCTCTCTCTCTCTCTATCTATCTCTGTCTCTCTGTGTCTGTCTGTCTCCCTCTCTCTCTCTCTCTCTCTCTCTCTCTCTCTCTCTCTCTCTCTCTCTCTCTCTCTCTTTTTTTCCTCCTCTTTTTTTTTTTTTTTACTCTCTCTCTCTCTCTCTCTCTCTCTCTCTCTCTCTCTCTCTCTCTCTCTCTCTCTCTCTCTCTCTCTCTCTCTCTCTCTCTCTCTCTCTCTCTCTCTCTCTCTCTCTCTCTCTCTCTCTCTCTTATTCGGCATCTCTGTTTCTCTTTTTGTCAGTCTCTGTAATTCCATCGGTCATTCCCTCTCAGTTTCCATCACAGTATCCATCTCAGTATCCCTCTCACTATCCATCTCAGTACCCATCTCAGTATCCAACTCAGTAACCTTCTAAATATCCATATCAGTAACCTTCTAACTATCCATATCAGTATCTATCTCAGTATCCAAATCATTATCTTTCTCACTGTCCATATTAGTATCCATCTCAGCATCCATCTCAGCATCCATCTCACTATCCACCTCAGTATCTCCCTCACTACCCATATTATCATCCCTCTTAGTATCCATATAATATTTTTCTCACTATCCATATCAGTATCCATCTCACTATCCATATTATCATCCCTCTCACTAAACATCTCAGCATTCCTCTCACTATCCATCTCATTATCCCTTACACTATCCATATCAGTATATTTCTCACTATCCATATCAGTATCCATCTCAGTATCCCTCTCACTATCCATACTATCATCCCTCTTAGTATCTATCTAAGTATCTTTCTCACTAGCCATATCAGTATCCATCTCAGCATCCCTCTCACTATCCATCTAAGTATCCCTTTCACTATCGATCTCACTATCCACCTCAGTATTCATCTCAGTATCCCTCTCACTATCCATACTATCATCCCTCTTAGTATTTATCTAAGTATATTTCTCACTATCCATATCAGTATCCATCTCACTATCCATCTCACTATCAGTCTCACTATCCATCTAAGTATCCCTCTCAGTATCCATCTCAGTATCCATCTCATTATCCATCTCACTATCAGTCTCACTATCAGTCTCACTATCCATCTCAGTATCCCTCTCACTATCCATCTCACTATCAATCTCAGTATCCCTCTCACTATCCATCTAAGTACCCTTCTCACTATCCCTCTCACTATCCATCTCAGTATTCTTCTCACTACCCATCTCAGTATCCCTCTTAGTATCCATCTAAGTATCCTTTTCACTATCCATCTCAGTATCCCTCTCACTATCCTTCTCAGTATCCCTCTGCCTATCCATCTAAGTATCCTTCTCACTATCAATCTCAGCACCCCTCTCACTATCCATCTCAGTATCCTTCTCACTATCCTTCTCAGTATCCCTCTGCCTATCCATCTAAGTATCCTTCTCACTATCCATCTCAGTATCTCTCTCACTATCCATCTCAGTATCCTTCTCACTATCGATCTCAGTATCCTTCTCACTATCCATCTCAGTATCCCTCTTAGTATCCATCTAAGTATCCTTCTCGCTATCCATCTCAGTATCCCTCTCACTATCCCTCTCAGTATCCATCTCACTATCAGTCTCACTATCAGTCTCACTATCCATCTAAGAATCCCTCTCACTATCCATCTCAGTATCCTTCTCACTATCCATCTCAGTATCCATCTTAGTATCCATCTAAGTATCCTCCTCACTATCCATCTCAGTATCCCTCTCACTATCCATCTCATTATCAGTATCCCTATCACTATCCATCTCAGTATCCCTCTCACTAGCCCTATCAATATCCCTCTTAGCATCACAGTCTGTCTGGCTCTCTCCATTTATTCCCCGCGCACACTTGTACACACACAAACACCCACACACACATCCACCTACACACACATCCACCCACCCCAACACACAGACTCCACACATACGCACGCCCCCGCTAAACTTTCCACTCAGACCCCACATTAATTGGCAGCTGATTCGTTCTAGCAATAAACAAATAAAAACGACATTTAAGTAATCACATAACGATGCGCTCTTTAAGAATGTAAGTGAAAGACTTAACCAATCCATCTGTCTGCCCCAAAACACTTGTAAGTGAAAGACGTAACCAATCCATCTGTCTGCCCCAAAACACTTGTAAGTGAAAGACGTAACCAATCCATCTGTCTGCCCCAAAACACTTGTAAGTGAAAGACTTAACCAATCCATCTGTCTGCCCCAAAACACGTGTAAGTGAAAGACTTAACCAATCCCTCTGTCTGCCCCAAACCACTTGTAAGTGAAAGACTTAACCAATCCATCTGTCTGCCCCAAAACACTTGTAAGTGAAAGACTTAACCAATCCATCTGTCTGCTCCAAAACACTTGTAAGTGAAAGACTTAACCAATCCATCTGCCTGGCCCAAAACACGTGTAAGTGAAAGACTTAACCAATCCATCTGTCTGCCCCAAAACACTTGTAAGTGAAAGACTTAACCAATCCATCTGTCTGCCCCAAAACACTTGTAAGTGAAAGACTTAACCAATCCATCTGTCTGCCCCAAAACACTTGTAAGTGAAAGACTTAACCAATCCATCTGTCTGCCCCAAAACACTTGTAAGTGAAAGACTTAACCAATCCATCTGCCTGCCCCAAAACACTTGTAAGTGAAAGACTTAACCAATCCATCTGCCTGCCCCAAAACACTTGTAAGTGAAAGACTTAACCAATCCATCTGTCTGCCCCAAAACACTTGTAAGTGAAAGACTTAACCAATCCATCTGTCCGCCCCAAAACACTTGTAAGTGAAAGACTTAACCAATCCATCTGTCTGCCCCAAAACACTTGTAAGTGAAAGACTTAACCAATCCATCTGTCCGCCCCAAAACACTTGTAAGTGAAAGACTTACCCAATCCATCTGTCTGCCCCAAGACACTTCTGTGACGCTGGTACTTTGTTTAAACCGATACAGGAACTTATTATGTCCAGACGTGCCCGTTCGGTGGCTGCATGGATGCCGCGGAAATGTACATTCCAAGGACGTCAGGATTCAACATCTTTACACATGTGTCAAACTTTCAATAAATAATAACTTAAATATAGTGTGGAGAGACCTTTTGTTTTTTTTTTAAAGTATATTGGGCAAAGTTGGGTAGAGAGTATAGAGTCTATATTGCTAATGTTTATGTGAAGCGCAGTGAAGCTCTAGGCTGGGGTACTGTTCTATAGAAAACCCACCTAATAATAATAATAAAAATAATAATAATATATTATAGTGTTCGTCCTTCACATGCGAAGATAACCGACTCTGTATTCGAGTTGAGTAGTGGCGTTGACTTGTGTGATATTTTGTTTGAAGGGAAAGTTTGATCCAATGGCGAGACGTGGCTATGATGCAAAAAAAAAAAAAAAAAAAGGGGGTGGGGGGGATGACCATAGGTGTTTCTTGTGTCTAACTGAGCTCTTATGCGTTCCACGTCACATGACTAGAGAGTAGCTGATTTTTTTTTCCCAATGACATCATTAACGGTGTTAGCATTCTATGTGTAGTTAACCCCGCCCCCCTGGACAGGGTTGATATGAAGGGTCGGAGTGATTGATTTCACGCACCGTAGTGCGATGTAAATGGTATTCAGCTATGGAAATGCCGGCTCTATTGATTTCGCACACAAAATACTTCTATTGGAAGTATAGTTGGATGCTTTCCGTGGACATAGGATCTCTAATGCCTGTACAAATCTATGGCTCGTGGTCTACTGCAAGGGTTCTTAACCTTTTTGCAGTGGCGAAAACCCTCTTGATTTCAAAACATCTCCCGCAGCACTCAATCGATATTTATTATCAATGTACACCACCCACCCCCACTTAAAAAAAATGTCAATAAACCTGATTTATTTTCTGTAACTTCTGACAGTTTCTTCCACTCCACCTGATTTAGAACCGCTGGTTTATTGAGTACATTATGGGTGTAGCTTTCAGAATCAGGGTTGGCGCTCAGTCAGGATCAAAGCCTGAGCTCAGTCACAATCAGGAGTGGAGCTCAGTTATAATTAGGTTTGGAGCTCAGTCTGAATCAAAGCTGGAGCTCAGTCAGAATCAGGTGTGGAGATCAGTTAAAATCAGGGTTGGAGCTCAGTCTGAATCAGGGATGGGGCTGAGTCAGAATTAGGGTGTGGAGCTTAGTCGGAATCAATGGTGGAGCTCGGTCAGAATTAGAGGATGGAGCTCAGTCAGAATCAGGGGTGGAGTTCAGTCAGAATCTGGGTGGAGCTTAAACCATGTTTATAATGTCAAGAACAGGATGTATCCGTTTCTTGCACACACACACACAAATCGCCTTTGCCTTGGTGTTTTGAGGGATTCAATATAAAGTTACAAACATTATTAGGTATTTGACCTCCCAACTTATGTTGTTGATTAATAATAACTGGCATTTCATTATCAATAGTGTTTACCTGCTGGGTATGTTCCATCCCATCCTGTATGCAAATAAAATATAGATTTTGACAACACATTATGGAATACCGGTATGTTATAAATCTCTTAACAAATCATAAAAGATATTTCAGTTCTTCCGAACCCTACAATACTCACGCCCTCGAGCCCAACCTCCCACTTGTAACCCTTTAAGATCCGCCGCTGATGAATATTGCCAAATAAAGCTGACCAGTCCCCACTGGCCAATAAAATATCTCCAGAGTTCGAGAACCTTTGGATGAGAAACAAGAAACGTATTGATTTTCCTCGGCAGCAGATCTTTGCTATGGCTACAGATGTGTACTTCCAAGTGGGGGAGGCCCGCCATCGGGTGAGCCGCGCGCCCACCCCACCGTGTAGGTTCTCTCTCCCGGCCTGGCCTCGGGGATATGAACCCTCATTGTTCCTTGGATTCCACAACGTGTTGTAGCTTTCATGTGATGCCTCTCTGTTGGACGGGGGTGTTCAGAAGATGCGCAAGGTGGTGCGAGCACTGGTCTGTGGATATTCATATTAATCAGTTGTGAAAATATCAAGGCTGAGAATACCTTCTTGCGGCTGAAGTTTGAAATTATCTTTTTGTACGGTAAAATTTTGGGTTCTTGTTCTTACAATTTTTACTCTATCTAGTGATAAATTCGTTTTTTAAAACAGGTTGAGACCCTGAAAAAAAAATAAGTCAGACCCCAGCGTATGACGCTATGCTGTTGTGCCCAGTCAGACCCGAGCGTATGACGCTATGCTGTTGTGCCCAGTCAGACCCCAGCGTATGACGCTATGCTGTTGTGCCCAGTCAGACCCGAGCGTATGACGCTATGCTATTGTGCCCAGTTCCACATTTACGTCTGGAACACGCACACACAAAAAGACAAAATCGATTCAGATTGTTAGTGGCGAATTGTCCGCCAGAAGCGGTCATTTGCTTGCGTTTCCGGGGAGATAACCACAAAATCGTTACAGCGGAAACAGTATAACAAATATTATACCGATTAGATCCCTTTGATTAGCAGTTTGGGGGGGGGGGGGGAAAATCTGTGGTTTTTTTACTCAAGCGTGTTTTTTTTTTTTTTTTTTTTTTTT
>CAXITT010000075.1:1601654-1614587 GCA_964033795.1 Lymnaea stagnalis
AGTCTATTCCATTCATTAGATACAACAATGGTGGGGGGCGGGTCTCTATGACGAGCGGGCTGGGGGGGGGGGGTTTGTACGCTATTACTGTTATTTGGTAATCATTTAGAGGTTGGGGTGGGGGGTCAATGACTCTATAGCAGTGTAGCATCTTGATTCCTTGAGATCTTTTTATATTTTCAAGATGGCACTCACTTATGTATTCCTCCCCAAGTCCTGACAAGACATTTTTTTTTTTAATTACAAGTATAAAGACTTCTAACTCAATGATTCTCACTCTGTCCATCTTTCATTCCAGATGACGAGGCAGCCCATGACCCGAGCCTAGTGTCCGATCAATCACATCACTCCAAGTTCTCCGACCCCAACGCTCACTTTGACCCCTTCGCATCCCCACCCTCGTCAGGGATGGCTCATAACGACCCCCGACCCCCGCACATTTATCAGGACGAGGAAGAGGAGGAAGACTACCCCCCGGGCAATGAGGCTGTGTCGGGGGAGTACGGGTACCCGGGGGAGGAGGATGCTGACGACCTGCCCGCCAACTTTGCACGGGAGGCGGCCAGGAACCAAAACTACCAAGACGAACATTACGGTGACGGTGCTTCAGATGTGGACCCCGTAGGAGTGTCTCACGGCCGCGGGGACGAAGCCGACGACATCACCCGGCCTGAAAACGGTTCGAATCCCTTCGCGCAGGATGGAAGCCACGGCGTTGGCGTGTCCGCCGGTGGGTACACAGACACCGATGACAGACCCATCATGGGGTACAACCCCTTCCTCAACGACGACAGAAGCGGGGGCCAAGAGGGGGCCGGAGCAGGGGATGCTCAGTTTGACGGAGCCCGCGAAGATGATCACTTTAACCAGGAACAGGAGTACGGTGACCGTTACGGTCGCCGTCACGAGGAAGAGCGCGACGCCTTCGACAGTGACCAGCAGAGGGGGATAACTCCAGGATACAACCGACTGGAGGAAGATGAGGATGAGGCAGATTTGGAGATGGACCCCGTAGAGAACGTGAGACGGGAGGACGATGACGTGTATCCAAGGCCGCAAGCTGTGGGCTGTCATCTGTACGGAGACGGTGAGAGGCAAGAGAGGGGCTTTGAGGATGAGGAAGACCGAGAGGAAGACAGAGAGGAAGACCGAGAAGAAGAGCCTGTACGTGCGACATGTCCGCCCCATGGCGATGGATCAGATAGGATTTCGGGAGAAAAGGAATTTGAAGAAGAAGAAGAAGATGGCGAAAGGTTTGATGATCAAACACATGGATATGAAAGAGGAGATGAGGAGGACTATGAAAGACCAGAAGCTGTTGGGTGTACTCTTTACGGAGAGGATGGCTCTGATAAAAGAGACGTTTATGGCAGTGGGGAGGTGGAGAGAGATGATGAGGACCATGAAAAATCTGTGGCTGAGAACTTTGAAAAGCCCGTTGCTGTTAAATGTCAGCTGTTTGGGCCTCCAGAAGACGAGAGCTCCGAGAAGCCTGTTGCGATAAAGTGTGAGCTGTTTGGGCCAGCGGTAGGGGACAAGGAAGATGAGGATTTTCAGGGTGAACCACTGGGCGGCCCATCACATGATGAAGAGGAGATAGAAGGAGTTGATTCTGAAGATAGGGATCATTTAGAAGACCAGGATGCCACCAACAGCAGCAGACCATTGGACACAGGGTTCGAAACAAGGGAGTCTGGTCAGTTTGAGGAGTATCATGGTCAGCCAAGTGCGGAGGCGGGCAATGCTGATTCCCAGGATGAACAGGAGTATGAGGAAGGAGTTCAAAGTGAGGAGCCTGCTCCACAGGGAGCCAAGGAGGCTGAGGATCTGGGGATCGTCAACCAGGCGTTTTCAGACGATGCTGATGTTGAGGAGAGGAGGGGGATCGATGAAGAGGAGGAGGAAGAGTTTGAGGACAAAAAACCAGTTGAGAGCGATGGAGTAAGAGACGAGGAGGAGTATGAAAAGGATGCTGTTGTAGAGAGAGACGAAGAAAGGGAAGAAATAAAATATCCAGATGAACATGAAAATGAAATTGAAGAAGATAAAATAGCGTCACATGCCGCTGCTGCAGCGGAAAGCGCCCCAAAAGCAGATCACCGGGACTACGAGGAGGATGAAGAAGAGGAAGAGGATGCTGTAACTGAAAAGTACAAAGAAGAAACGAGATATGATGGTGAACAAGAACAGGAGGACAGAGAAACTGAGAATACAAGCAACAAAGAGAGGGAGGCCACCGAGCAGTATGATCGGTTCTCTAAGGGAGATGACTCGCGAGACAATCTATCGGAAGAGGAAGATGAGATAAGAAAAGAACAAATGGACGCCTACGACAGAGGTTTCAATTCAAGATTCCAGGATTCCGATATCATTTCTTCTCAACAGGAAGACAGAAGCTTCGTGGATAATCTCTCCGAATTGACCTCCCCCGACACCATACCCCAACCCCTTCCCTCCCCACCGGAGCCTAGAGAAACAATGTCGCCCTTTGACCCCACGGCCCCGTCCGATTCCCCCTCTCCTTGCCATGAGAATGTAGGTCAGCACAGCGAGTTCACACAACACGCCGAAACGGTGGATAACACAGGAGATTTTTTAACCGCTTGCGAGGTGGAAGGCGAAACAAAATTCGGAGTGGATGGTACGGCGATCACCTCTACTACTGAAAGAAACGGTGCGTTTTTGAATTCGGAAGAAGACGACGAAGAGGACGAAACGGAGGAGGAATCCCAGCAACTGGACCAGGGTTGTGTCACGGCCACAGGGACCACGGAGACGGAGACCAGTGTGGACGAAAAGAGCGAAAAGAGCGGTGAGTACGGTGGACAGGGGTTCGAACCTATGGAGAATAACGCGCTCATGTCAATGTCCATGGAGGGCAGTTTTTACGACGATGGCGGCGAGCTGATCGGCGGGGAGGATAGGCGGGGGCAGGAGAATCATCATTTGTATCAAGAGGAGGAAAATTACGAACAACACAACCTGGAGTTGAACCAACACATTCAAAACGGTTTCTCGCATGAGAAGTTCCAACAACAACCTAGTCACGAGGACACTTTCGGGCTTCAGGAAGACAAAGACCAGAGCGCATTCGATCCCCTCCATGATACAAACGTCCCACAAGGTGGGGGTGTCGACTCTCTCCTTGACGCCCCTGTCACCGCACAGGGCCTTCAAACCCCAGTCACGGAGCATGGCAGTACTGTGGATTCTTCTGTGGATAACACTGGTATAGATTCGATTGCTGGTGATTTCCACTCGAGTGTGGATGCAGCGCCCCCTGCTGGGGAGTTGGAAGAACCAGAGCAGGAGGCCCAAGGCGAGAGCAGCATTGATGCAGTAGGGATTAGCAGCCCACCAGAAGAAGCCAGTGAGAACCATAAAGATTTGGAAGAAGCTTTGGGGAGCATTCAGATTTCAGAGCCCATCTCAGAGAAGGCAGAGGAGCCATCTTCATCCGTTGATGAGCATCCCCCTGCCCCTAAGGCCGAAGATGCCCTTGCTGCAGCATCTGCTCCTGCCGCAGCTGGTGTTGTAGCAGCAGCTGCTGCGGCGGCTGGAGTAGCAACCGCAAAGTCCACCACCACAGTAAAGAAATCCACCACCGCTAAAGCTGGTGGAAAGACCACCACTACAACAACAACAACAAAGGTTGTCAAGGAGACAAAGACAACCAATGGCCGTCCTGCCAGCACCAAAAAAACTGAAGTAACTACCACGGCCACTACCAAGGCCGCCCCCAAGAAACCAGATTCCAGACCTACCTCTGTGACGACCACGGAGAGGAAACCCCCCGCAAAGACCACAGCGACATCCCCAACCAAATCAGCTTCACCAGCTGCCCCCAAGCCTTCGGGCCCAGTACCATCCTATGCCCAGCCCATCACCCCAAGGAAACCCAGAGAGGCGAAACCCGCCAGCCCCGAGGAGAAGAAGAAAACGCCAACCCCCAGGACCCCCTCAGCCACTGCCCGCACCCCTAGAACCACAGCAGCTACTACTACAGCTGCCACTACAACTTCTGCCTCTGCTGTCAGCAGCACCATCACCAAGACTACAGTGAGAACAACATCAGCAACAGTAGCCAGTGCTAACTCCAGAACGGCACAGCTGGCTAGACCTAAATCTTCACCCACTAAGCTTTCAAATGGTGAGTAAAACAGTATTACATATATTCATATTATTCATTGTGCTTTTTATGTTGTTATGAGTTTTATAATAAGGCTTCCATTTTCGTTAACAAATTTCAATGCAATAATAATTGATAAAATTTAGTTTAGGCTACAAAATTATTTTTTTTAAAAATGTATCCACAATGATAATAATGACAATTAAGGATTCAGATATCATGTTTAATGGACTCATATATCAGGTTTATAGGACTCAGTTATCAGGGTTATTGGACTCAGTATCAGATTTGATTTATTGGACTGACGGACTCACTTATCAGGTTTATCGGACTTGGTTAATTGGGATCATGTATCAGCGTTATTGGACTCACTTATCAGGTTTATTGGACTCACTTATCAGGTTTATTGGACTCACTTATCAGGTTTATTGGACTCACTTATCAGGTTTATTGGACTCACTTATCAGGTTTATTGGACTCACTTATCAGGTTTATTGGACACAGTTATCAAAGCTATTGGACTCAGTTATCAAAGCTATTGGACTCGAGAGTTATCAGGGTTATTGGATTATAATTAAAATATCATTTATTTATAATTTAATGTATTTATGAATTAAAGTTTGAATGAGGACAGGGCCTAACATGTAGGGCATATCTATTATTGTTATTATATAATGTGCACTTAGAAAACTCCTAGATACATAAGTGAATGTGGTGATCATGTCATGGCAATTTGTGGACAATAGAGTAGGGTTCCTTTCTGTACTTGGAGGAAAATATATTCTTTTTGCCCTTTTAAAGTTTAGTCTGTGGTCTGTTTTGACTAGTAATAGTCAAGTTTTAGTTGAAATAACAAGGCTACAGTTTCATTTCATTTGAATGTTTTAGATGGGATGTAGCTCAATACAAAATTAAAATAAATTAAGTTTGATTTCTGCATTAGCAATTTCAGCCTACAGAATTTTAAAATTTTAAAAGATTATTAATAATGAATACTTTTTTTTTTTTACACGTCAATGTTTCTTTATAATTTCAACCCTTGTCCATTTCTTGTTGATCGTTTAGTCCATGTCTTCTTGTCTATTTCTTGTTGGTATTCTTTTCCATATCTTGTTAATGGTTTTGTCCGTTTCTTGACCACAATGTGTATATCATATCTTCTTTACTATTTGGCCATTATCTTGTTGGTTTTCTTGTCCATTTCTTGTTGACAATTTTGTCCATTTCTTTTTGACCATTTTGTCCATTTCTTGTTGACCATTTTTTCCATTTCTTGTAAGTCCTTACACAGCTGGCCCAGGAATTCTTGGCGTGCTCGTGATGTTGTTGATTTATATTGCCGTGTTTACTATTATCTGCCCCTTGCTTGGGTTGCTGCTAGTATTTCTTCTACCTCACGGTCTATTTTTACACCAGGGCCACGGCAGCATCTTTACCTTCGCTGACACCCCCCTTCCCCACACACTCACTTCACCACCCTCCATGTTTATCTCTTCTCTTGGTTTAACATACCCAGCCATTTGTAGAGAGGAATGAAGCATTGTAGGTCATACTTTCTGTTCCCCCATGGACCCCCAAGCCACACTTGTTGAATTAATTATACAGTTAAAAAAATTGTTCGCTTTTTTTAATATTTTTTTTATACTTTTAAAAAAATACTTAAATCATGTCATGGTTACTGTTATGTGTGAAATGTCCTTTAGGAACAGTGGCGTTAGTGATTGTCAAAATATACTTGTTAATGTCAAAATGAACTTTTTAGTAAGTGTCAAAATGAACTTTTTAATAAGTGATATAAAATATTTTCATTCCCGGCTTTTCAGTCAATAAATTCGCCTGTCACAAGTGTGATAGAGACACCTGTCACAAGTGTGATAGAAACACCTGTCACAAGCGTGATAGAAACACCTGTCACAAGTGTGATAGAAACACCTGTCACAAGTGTGATAGAAAAAACCTTTCACAAGTGTGATAGAAACACCTGTCACAAGTGTGATAGAAACACCTGTCACAAGAGTGATAGAAACACCTGTCACAAGTGTGATAGAAACACCTGTCACAAGAGTGATAGAAACACCTGTCACAAGTGTGATAGAAACACCTGTCACAAGTGTGATACAAACACCTGTCACACGTGTGGTAGAAACACCTGTCACAAGTGTGGTAGAAACAACTGTCACAAGTTTGATAGAAACACCTGTCACAAGTGTGATAGAAGCACCTGTCACAAGTGTGATAGAAGCATCTGTCACAAGTGTGATAGAAGCACCTGTCACAAGTGTGATAGAAACACTTGTCACAAGTGTGATAGAAACACTTGTCACAAGTGTGATAGAAACATTTGTCACAAGTGTGATAGAAACACGTTATTTTTAAGTTAACTTTTCAGGTAATGTCCGTTGTAACAAATCATGATAACATCTGTATTTTTGTCTCTCCAATAGGAACCGCTGGAGCCCCGGGCACAGCCACGGATAATAATAAGTCCCCAACTGTGAGTACCAATGTCTGTCAAATCAATGTCTGTCAAACCAATGTCTGTCAGTTGGCCTTCATACCTTCTTTGCAATATTTTCATAGTCATCTGTCCAATGTCCTTTGTAGTCTCTGTCCAATGTCCTTAACAGTCGCTGTCCAATGTCCTTAATGTTCTCTGACCAGTGTCATTTTAGTGTCTGTCCAATGTCCTGTATAGTCCCTGACTAATGTCCTTATAGTGTATGTCCAATGTCCTGTATAGTCCCTGACTAATGTCCTTATAGTGTATGTCCAATGTTCTGAATAGTCCCTGACTAATGTCCTTATAGTGTATGTCCAATGTTCTGTATAGTTTCTGCCTAATGCCAGTGTCTATCAACTGAGTTTTAACCATATTTATGTTGTTATTGGGCATAGTGTCCAAGGAAGGGTATGTGGGGGGGGGGTAGACACCATATAATGCACCGCCCTAAGTATTCGCTGTTTTCATTCAATGTATGAATAAAGGAGGGTCATGGAGTGTTTAAGGAGTCCTGCATGCGGAGTCCGTGGCTTCGGGATGATACTCAAAGAGTCGAAGTGTTTTTTTTTTATTGTTCTTGGTCTGTGTGTTAAACAAGACTAGTTGAGGTGGAATATTTTATTGTTCTTGGTCTGTGTGTTAAACAAGACTAGTTGAGATGGAATATTTTATTGTTCTTGGTCTGTGTGTTAAACAAGACTAGTTGAGGTGGAATATTTTATTGTTCTTGGTCTGTGTGTTAAACAAGACTAGTTAAGATGGAATATTTTATTGTTCTTGGTCTGTAAGTTAAACAAGACCAGTTGAGATGGAATATTTTATTGTTCTTGGTCTGTGTGTTAAACAAGACCAGTTGAGATGGAATATTTTATTTTTCTTGGTCTGTAAGTTAAACAAGACCAGTTGAGATGGAATATTTTATTTTTCTTGGTCTGTGTGTTAAACAAGACTAGTTGAGATGGAATATTTTATTGTTCTTGGTCTGTAAGTTAAACAAGACCAGTTGAGATGGAATAATTTGTTTCTTGGTCCGTGTGTTAAACAAGACCAGTTGAGATGGAATAATTTGTTTCTTGGTCCGTGTGTTAAACAAGACCAGTTGAGATGGAATAATTTGTTTCTTGGTCCGTGTGTTAAACAAGACTAGTTTAGATGGAATCTAGGAACAATATGGTGGCCAGTCATCCTACTGTCCGCTGAGTGGCGCACGTATTGCTGAATCTAATTCTAAGGGTAGCACTTCTTTACATGTTTGTTCATCTTACAGGCATGACAAACTCCTTTTGGCCCACATAACTGGTTGACCGTTAGTTCGTGATGTTCCTGTCAAGTTTTCCCACTAGTCATTTCAAGTCTGGGCATGAATTCAAAGATATCTTCGTTGGAATTGTCTGTGTATTTATTATACAAATTAGTATCACGCTGAGAGTGTGTGGGCTGCCTGTGTTATTCATGTGTTGCTCACCATCAGAGAATCGAAGTTTTGCAAAGATTTATTTTCAAGCTAGCTTCATATTGTTTTTTCTCATGTGTTGTGCCCGCTATGTGTACCTTCTCATGTGTTGTGCCCGCTATGTGTACCTTCTCATGTGTTGTGCCCGCTATGTGTACCTTCTCATGTGTTGTGCCCGCTATGTGTACCTTCTCATGTGTTGTGCCCGCTATGTGTACCTTCTCATGTGTTGTGCCCGCTATGTGTACCTTCTCATGTGTTGTGCCCGCTATGTGTACCTTCTCATGTGTTGTGCCCGCTACGTGTACCTTTTCGTGGATCCGGCACTGAATGTTCCTAAATCAATAGTGTGGGATATTTTCCAGTCTGGCATTGTTAAACCGCTGTGCCGACTGATTCTTTCGTGTCGATGGAATGACATGACCGAAAAGAAGGGGGGGGGGGTGGTGCTATTGATTCCCCTCCCGACCCAGGGACAAAACAAGTTAATGCTGGGATCGACCAGTCGGAATCGGCAGACGTCAGCAACATCCTCTTCTCGGCGACAGTGTTGACTGTTGAAGGTTGAGACCCACGTGTCATGCATACACACGTCTGCCTATTTCAACCAGCAATTACTCTCTCCTCACCTTAACAAAAAAACAACATTTCTTCCACTCTTGCGTCATCACGTGATTCCTTTTGACACGTGATCCTGATGATGTCATTCTATCCCCTTCTACTTATCTGTTGTTGTTGTTTTTTAGAAGAGAGGACACGTGTATTGACCAAGTCGTAAAGAAATTTAATGGACAAGTTTTCCTTAATACATTATTAGACAAAGCAAAAAATTTCTTTAGAATCATTAACTTCAATCTTGCAGCTGAATTCTCTTTTAAGCTCTTAAATGTAATATCTTCTTGGGGTACTGCCGTGTGAGCCACTACTGAGTGAGGCATTGCCGTGTGAGCCACTGCCATGTAAGCCATTGCCGTGTGAGCCACTACTGAGTGAGGCATTGCCGTGTGAGCCACTACTGAGTGAGGCATTGCCGTGTGAGCCACTGCCATGTAAGCCATTGCCGTGTGAGCCACTGCCGTGTGTGGCACTACTGAGTGAGTCACTGCCATGTGAGCCATTGCCATGTAAGCCATTGCCGTGTTAGCTATTGCCATGTGAGCCATAACCGTGTGAGGCATTGCTGTGTGAGGCTCTGCTTACAGGTTTTCACATATCTTCATTCATTGTGTTTGTTAATCTGAATCCTCACAAAATGATTGAGCAAGTAAAGGAGCCCTTTTTATAAACGGATACTGTAATGTACTCATTCAGCACATTTTTTTTTGTTGGTTACATATTATGTGGTGTTGTATCCTTCAGTTCAGTTCCAAAACCATCAGACCTCAAGCCTGTTGTCCCTAGTATTACGTTTGAATTACTTGTACATGTAGCTAAGTTATTATGATAATCTGTGGGTCAGGCGTGCCGAGGCATTCAAACGGTGGTCTGCACTCTGACATCATTAGAGCAGTACGCGTGTGTCTGTGTACACGTCTTCTATGTACACGTCTTCTATGTACACGTGTGGATTGTGCTGTCGTGGGAGTGAACACTTTGATTGTATGTGGCCGTTTCTCTCACATATCACAATGTCATCTCATGTCCGAAACAATGTCTTCTTATGCCCAAAACAATGGCATTACATGTCCCAAGCAATGTCTTCTTATGCCCAAAAAAATGACTTATCATGTCCCAAACAATGTCTTCTCATGCCCCAAACAATGTCTTCTCATGCCCCAAACAATGTCTTCTCATGCCCCAAACAATGTTTTCACATGCCCCAAACAATGTCTTCTTATGCCCAAAAAAATGACTTATCATGTCCCAAACAATGTCTTCTCATGTCCCAAACAATGTCTTCTCATGCCCCAAACAATGTCTTCTCATGCCCCAAACAATGTCTTCTCATGCCCCAAACAATGTCTTCTCATGCCCCAAACAATGTCTTCTCATGCCCCAAACAATGTCTTCTCATGTCCCAAACAATGTCTTCTCATGCCCCAAACAATGTCTTCTCATGCCCCAAACAATGTCTTCTCATGCCCCAAACAATGTCTTCTCATGCCCCAAACAATGTCTTCTCATGCCCCAAACAATGTCTTCTCATGCCCCAAACAATGTCTTCTCATGCCCCAAACAATGTCTTCTCATGCCCCAAACAATGTCTTCTCATGTCCCAAATAATGTCTTCTCATGCCCCAAACAATGTCTTCTCATGCCCCAAACAATGTCTTCTCATGTCCCAAACAATGTCTTCTCATGTCCCAAACAATGTCTTCTCATGTCCCAAACAATGTCTCCTCATGTCCCAAACAATGTTTTCTCATGCCCCAAACAATGTCCTCTCATGCCCCAAACAATGTCCTCTCATGTCCCAAACAATGTCCTCTCATGCCCCAAACAATGTCCTCTCATGTCCCAAACAATGTCCTCTCATGCCGAGGCGGGCCTCAGTAGCGGTTCACGACATTTGCCACATATTTATTTTGCAATTTGGTCCGGCGATCTAAGTTTTTTTTTTTTTTTTTTTTTTTTTGTGGCGACATTAATGTTGCGTTGGCCCAGTGGTTCTCATTTGAGCCCATCAAGTACAGTCTCTTTAACCAATTGTAACAATGCAAAATAATGTGTGTGTGCCCCAGTCACACGCCCTGGGGAAACTGGCGTAGAAAGACTGAGAGCCCACCTAACACAGCAAGACTCTGGAACCATTGATGCTAACGGAGAATCACGTCACATCGACGGACAGATAACCCCTAATACTAACGGAGACTCACGTCACATTGACGGACAGATAACCCCTAATACTAACGGAGAATCACGTCACATCGACGGACAGATAACCCCTAATACTAACGGAGAATCACGTCACATCGACGGACAGATAACCCCTAATACTAACGGAGAATCACGTCACATCGACGGACAGATAACCCCTAATACTAACGGAGAATCACGTCACATCGACGGACAGATAACCCCTAATACTAACGGAGAATCACGTCACATCGACGGACAGATAACCCCTAATACTAACGGAGAATCACGTCACATCGACGGACAGATAACCCCTAATACTAACGGAGAATCACGTCACATCGACGGACAGATAACCCCTAATACTAACGGAGAATCACGTCACATCGACGGACAGATAACCCCTAATACTAACGGAGACTCACGTCACATTGACGGACAGATACCCCCCTAATCCTGACATAGAAAGCGGTAACGGTGGTGAGAAAAATCTTTGAAACCTTTAGTGTATTCATGAGGTTATCCAGAATGTCTCCGTGACGCCATGGGGGACCTTAGTGTCAGCTGTTTTGTCTGTGTAACGCCATTTAAACTTAACATCGTGCGACCTCAGCATGGCAATGAACCGTGACTTGACCCCCTACTTACGGGGAACCGATCCCAGTGCATCGTAAGAAACGCTGTCGGTCTTCCCGTGCACATCTCATGACTTGAAACCTAACATTCAATGCAAAGTCCCGAATCTATTTTTAGATTATTTGCACCAGCCAACATCATTTTCGAATAACATTAACATCCACGTGCCTGTCGTGACCTTGTCGGTCAAGAAATCCACAGAAATGATTAATTTCATCCATCCACCGAGTGGTGGTCGGCATTTCAATTGGTATATTTGGATTTTTACTTCATGTGTTAAATTATAATGCAAGCCCCCGTTTAAAAAAAAAAAAAAACTAAGAAGAAATATGTACTTTCTCTAGGTCTTGGATAGCAGAGCAGAATTCATTCGGCCGTGAACGCTCCCATCCACCACCAACCAGTTGCTACCAGTCTCGATCTTAACATCCCACCCCATGCTATCTTTACTTATCCCCGAGTTCTCTTTCGCCCCCCCCCCCACCCCCACTACCCATAACTTTACTTGCCAGTCTATTCCTCATTAACCAAATAATTGTTTCCTCATTCCGTGTGCAGTGCAATCCACATTTTCGAGTGGTCCTCTCCGTGTTACCATGGAGATGTCTGAAGCGTCGTCGCTTGTTTGTAGAATGGGAAGGAAAGATTCGCGGTAAAGAATGATTCACGTTGATTTGATGTTTGGACTCAATCCTCTCATCGAGTCAAAGGACTTTTTTTTAAAAAAAAGAAAAAGAAAGTACATGTTCTATAACTGTAGTAGCGAAGATGTAATGTGTTTGTTTTAATGTAATTCTCTAAGACTGAGGAGAGCATTGCGCGGCGGGTCAGAGAAGATGTCCTCATTGCATATCTAGTTGGATGAGTCGTTCCCTCCGGCAAGGTGTTGGCCAGCGGTCGTCGGGAAATCATCGGCGTAATCCCAACCCTCGGTACAAGCCGGTGAGATCTAGGGCTTCAAATGTTTGGTTGTTTTCAAAATAGATACAGGCAGGTATCATTCAAGTTCAACTTGGCAACCGTTTTGTTCGGAGTTAGAGAGTATACTCGGTTGCAGTTGTATATCCCAGTCAACTGGTGTCCACGGTCGCTGTGTTTCATTCTCTCATGAGACCTTGCCTTGCTTGGATACGCCCACTACACGTGACATTGTCACAGAGCAGGGGTTCTTAACCAGGCAGCTACAGGGGGTTCGGGAAGCAGTGTCAGGGAGTTGCGGGAAATATGTTTTCAAAATGGGGACGGGAGCGAGAAATATTTTGAAACCAAGAGTGGTACGGCGCTGTTAAAAGGTTAAGTATCCCTGTCAATTTTTTTGATGGTTTTTGGGGGGGGGGGGGGTAATATTTTTGCTTTTCTTAAAGGGCAATCCGGCTGTAAGTCCAAAACTTTTTTTTTTTTCTTTTTTTTTTTTTTTTT
>CAXITT010000075.1:1622652-1656146 GCA_964033795.1 Lymnaea stagnalis
GTGGGGGCGGGGGGTTGGGGGGGGGGGGGTTGGAGATTGGAAATCGTTGTTGTATTAGTCTGATGACTGATACATTTCTGATGTCTGTGTCTGATACGTGTCTGATACATGTCTGATGACTGATACCTATACGCTACTTATGATTGTCATTCCATTGCATCATGATACATTGTACGCCAAATGTGACTAGTGTGTCAAGCAGGGAATGTGTCCAGAGATAATTTACCTATGATTGATTAAAACCCAGACCTATGAACGTACACGTTCTGGTACACAACTTGGCATGCATCAAGTTTCATCTCTCGGAACACAACTTGGCATGCATCAAGTTTCATCTCTCGGTACACAACTTGACATGCATCAAGTTTCATCTCTCGGTACATAACTTGGCATGCATCAAGTTTCATCTCTCGGTACACAACTTGGCATGCATCAAGTTTCATCTCTCGGTACACAACTTGGCATGCATCGTTTCATCTCTCGGTACACAACTTGGCATGCATCAAGTTTCATCTCTCGGTACACAACTTGGCATGCATCAAGTTTCATCTCTCGGTACACAACTTGGCATGCATCAAGTTTCATCTCTCGGTACACAACTTGGCATGCATCAAGTTTCATCTCTCGGTACACAACTTGGCATGCATCAAGTTTCATCTCTCGGTACACAACTTGGCATGCATCAAGTTTCATCTCTCGGTACACAACTTGGCATGCATCAAGTTTCATCTCTCGGTACACAACTTGGCATGCATCAAGTTTCATCTCTCGGTACACAACTTGGCATGCATCAAGTTTCATCTCTCGGTACACAACTTGGCATGCATCAAGTTTCATCTCTCGGTACACAACTTGGCATGCATCAAGTTTCATCTCTCGGTACACAACTTGGCATGCATCAAGTTTCATCTCTCGGTACACAACTTGGCATGCATCAAGTTTCATCTCTCGGTACACAACTTGGCATGCATCAAGTTTCATCTCTCGGTACACAACTTGGCATGCATCAAGTTTCATCTCTCGGTACACAACTTGGCATGCATCAAGTTTCATCTCTCGGTACACAACTTGGCATGCATCAAGTTTCATCTCTCGGTACACAACTTGGCATGCATCAAGTTTCATCTCTCGGTACACAACTTGGCATGCATCAAGTTTCATCTCTCGGTACACAACTTGGCATGCATCAAGTTTCATCTCTCGGTACACAACTTGGCATGCATCAAGTTTCATCTCTCGGTACACAACTTGGCATGCATCAAGTTTCATCTCTCGGTACACAACTTGGCATGCATCAAGTTTCATCTCTCGGTACACAACTTGGCATGCATCAAGTTTCATCTCTCGGTACACAACTTGACATGCATCAAGTTTCATCTCTCGGTAATCATCTTCATTTTGTTATAAATAGCAAACGGACTTCGCGTACCCTAGGTTCCCCCCCCCCAACCCACAGGGTTCCCACCAAGTAATACGCCCCTGTGAAGGTATGCGTGTTAATCATTGATGAGGTCAAAAGTAGAGAGATACGTGTAAACATATCAGTTACACGAAGTCAACCTAATGTAACCACCATATGTAGTATGTCAAGTATGTCAATATGTCTGCCACTGTCCACCAGCCTTTCAGTGGATCGCGTTGGTTTTGTTAGGCAGCTTAGACGAGTCGATAGCTGTTTGGCACCCCCCCCCTCCCTCTTTATTAGACACACTGCATAACCAGGGTATACGATTTTACTCTGTGGACAGAAAAAAACGATACATTGCATTTGTTTATTAAAAAAATCTTTATCATTATTTGGCTGGTTTTTTTACTCCGTGAAACTTATCCATAACGCAATGTCATGTTTATGCATTAACGCAGTACTCACATACAGATTGTCTATTTTAAACTGTTGGATATTTCTGGCCATGCCCGGGTTCCTTCACGCTTAAAGGTTAGGTCTGTCTTGATTGTAACATGAAAGAATTGTCACATCCATCAGCTGTTCTTAAACCTGGTCTTGGAGATCGACTTTTTATGACAGTCAACTTTTTAATTTATTGGCATCATCAAATTTATGATAATACTCAAGTTTATTGCTTCAGATCGTTGCCTGTTAGTTTGTCAAATACTTCTGGCACGTAGCAGATCTAGTGGATTCCAGGACCCCCACAATACCCTGCTCAATTCAAAGGGAGACCACTAATTAAATACTTTAAATAACAAGCGATCTGCGTCTTCTCCCCCTAGCGCCTGTGGCTGTCTTCTGTTTGCCTATTTACGTCTCGTGTTTGCCAAGGTCGTGATGCAGCATTACCGCCAAGGGATGTCAGTGTGTCAACAGCATAGCTCTGAGAACCGAGTTCTGTCTAATCAAGACTAGAACGGTCCATGATCTTGTTGAAAACCTACAACGGTATAATTTACAAAACAACGTAACTATTATTACAGTCACAGATATTTTTTTGGTGGTATTTCGCTGCTGTAGTTGTTACTAACCGACGCTGCCTATTGACCCAATTATATTGCTCACATCTGACACACACTTGACATGCATCTACATCACATTCAACAGTAGCGTTTCCTCCAGTACATGGCTTCACGATGTTTGATTCTGTCATCTTCCATTGTTATCACCTGGTTTTTACCCCTGCGTCTAATAAATGCCTGTTCTACCTTGTGTTCCACCACAGTGAGCTGTACAACAACATTACCTGTGTAGCCTCTGCTCCTCCTGTGATAGCTTATTTGTTCCACCTGAACTTAATTCTTTAAATTCACAAGAAAGACCTAATTTATCATTCACCCCCACCATTCACTCACGACCTCACTCACACTCACCCCCCCCCACCCCAACTCACCACCTCACTCATCACTTCACTCATCGTCTCCTTCATTCTCTCACTTTTCACATATAAGTTGCGCACGGCACCCCCACAAAAGCTTTTCGGGAAATCTGGACACAACCATGATTTCCGTTGTATTTGTTGTTAGTTGCCAAGGGTTACACTACAGGTTTAATCTGAGTTGCACGTCAGATTTGTCACTTCGTCCTGTTTAGAGAGAGAGAGAGAGTATCGCGATGTCGAATGGAAGTTTTATTGCCGACACAAATAAGACTTTGACCTTGGACCCGAGCACATGGTTTCGAGGGTTTTACAGCCGTACTACAGCTGGCTGTGATAACTTACCCTGAACGCGCTTGAAACAGTTATCAGTTTTCATTTATCTGATCTTTGACATCGACCTGGGCAAGGGTCCCAAACATCAGCTGGGAGCATGTACCCCTTACCTCCGTAGTAGTCCGTAGTACTAACGTTTCTTGATTATCATTTATTGCGCCGATTTTCGCTAAGATATTGCTCTAATATTGATTTTGGTCACGTGATAGCTATTTCGCAGTCTGACTTCCGGTGCCGGATTTATGTCCTGATTTGTATGGCATCAAAAGTCAGAGTCATATGGTGATCTTTTTTGGCTATTCCGACATGTGATGACTGCGGCTAGCTATCCCAACATCTGATGATTGTAGTTGGCTATCCCGACATCTGATGACTGTAGCTGGCTATCCCAACATCTGATGATTGTAGCGGGCTATCCCAACATCTGATGATTGTAGTTGGCTATCCCGACATCTGATAGTGTAGCTAGCTATCCCGACATCTGATGAGTGTAGTTGGCTATCCCAACATCTGATGATTGTAGCTGGCTATCCCAACATCTGATGATTGTAGTTGGCTATCCCGACATCTGATAGTGTAGCTGGCTATCCCGACATCTGATGAGTGTAGCTGGCTATCCCAACATCTGATGATTGTAGTTGGCTATCCCGACATCTGATGAGTGTGGCTGGCTATCCCGACATCTGATGAGTGTAACTGGCTATCCAGACAGCTGAAGATTGTAGCTGGCTATCCAGAAATAAAAGAATAACTCTACGTCATCGAGTGGGAGTCCTACTAAAGGCAGAAAGGACGAAAGAGAAAGCAGTGGATAAATATTCCTCCTGCAATGCTGCAAACAAGGATGTATCAGACAAGAGGTGTTAGTAATTTTTACCTAAGGAATCAGGGCTGGCCCTAACAATTGCGGGGCCCTATGCGAAACGGATTGCGCGGGGCCCAGTCTTGGTAGGGATAAGGATAATAAGTGAAAATTAAGATTTTTAAATAGAAAGTGGGGCCTATGAAAGTGGGGGGGGGGGCCACTGCGGCCGCATAGGTTGCAGTGGCCTAAGGCCGGCCCTGAATGGAATGTTTCTGTTTTTTTAATAATCCCATATAAACATATGTCCCTCCCTTCACCCTATCCCTGTCTGCCCATCTTTCTCTCTCTCTCTCTCTCTCTCTCTCTCTCTCTCTCTCTCTCTCTCTCTCTCTCTTCTTCTTCTTCTTCTCCTTCTCTCCCCTGCTTCTCAACCTGTCGTCCCTATCTCAGAGACTAACTTCTCCCTCTCCGGCCATTGATCTACGCTTTGCTCCTTGTGACGCCAGTAAACACTATCACTAGGTTGTATTCCATTATTCCGTTACAAGTACTATGTCTGTGTTGTTTACGTTTCCCACCCCCTTCCCTCGCCCTGTCCACTGTTGGTTTATTACGAGACCGTGGCGTGGCTTAGTGGTGTTGTGTACAGTCGTACTGGTACTCTACCATAAATTGCTATCTACGGGGGACAACGGGGAGGGGGGGGGGGGGGGTTTCGGGAAACAGAAAGGGGGGGGTGGGAAAGGGGGGGGGGGGGGGGGGGGATTTACGGTAACAGAAAGGGTGGGGTGGGTTTTTTTTCTATGTTAGATTCTATAATTTTTTTGTATACAGACAACAGAGCGTCATGATCTTTGTTTAGTTGTATACACTGCACTCAGGAGGGGAAGTGTTTGATTTCTTGGGTGTGAGCTAAGCTTTAATTTGAGCACATTTACAAAGACGTTTCCAGACACGTGATCGTCAGGATGAGTTCAGGGGAGGTAAGACTGAGATATTTCATTACCGGCTCGGGCTTTTAAAAAAAAATAAATTATTTTATGAAGTTGGAGTTTAAGTTCTAGAGAAAATGTGATTGTAGGGATTTTGGAATCGGTAAGTAATGAAATCACTTCGGGTTACAGTCGTATGTATAGGATTGGGAATATACCAGCGCTTGCTGGCCGATGTGTCCCGAAAGATGAGGATAAAATGTATGAAAATTGATGTTTAAACAAATAATTTTATCATAGTAATTTATTGGAGGCTATTTGCATCACTGTTCGTCTAATATTATCGACTTATCAAGGTTTTATCTTTGTTTTAATCAGTATTATTTTTTTTACTATAAAAAACTACAAGTACGGTATATAATTAAATTTAGAAAGAAAACACAATAGTTTTTTTTTAAAGAAAAAAAACACCAAAATTTAGTTGTATTGAATAACCATAAATGGAATTGAACGATTGGAGTGCCTACCGTTTTATATCCTGTTTCGGTGTTCCCATAGCAACAGTGAAGTGTGCACGCATACGTGTACCGACAGGACTCTTAAGCACACAACATATTTATATTTATATGTACAGTCATAATTATGGGTATGGAGAAAAAGTTATGGTGTATAACTCATTCCTTTTGGTAAGCAGTCCTGGCCTATCAATGAGTGTTACATGTCATGTCTTTACTGTAAACATTACAGTTCAAAAGCCACATTTTATAGATAGTAGTATTTTATTTTTTTTGTTATAAAGAAAACGGAGAGGGGGCAACAGAAATTGGATCCACTCATAATTGACCCATGCTACTCATGTAATTGACCAAAGCTACTCATGTAATTGACCAATGCTACTCATGTAATTGACCAATGCTACTCATGTAATTGACCAATGCTACTCATGTAATTGACCAAAGCTACTCATGTAATTGACCAAAGCTACTCATGTAATTGACCAATGCTACTCATGTAATTGACCAATGCTACTCATGTAATTGACCAATGCTACTCATGTAATTGACCAATGCTACTCATGTAATTGACCAATGCTACTCATGTAATTGACCAATGCTACTCATGTAATTGACCAATGCTACTCATGTCATTGACCAATGCTACTCATGTCATTGACCAATGCTACTCATGTAATTGACCAATGCTACTCATGTAATTGACCAATGCTACTCATGTAATTGACCAATGCTACTCATTTAATTGACCAAAGCTACTCACGTAATTGACCAATGCTACTAATGACTGACCAATGCTACTCATGATTGACCATGAATGCTGATCATAATTGACCAATGCTAGACACGTAGAAGGCAAATCCTAGTTATCATTGTACACGTATTTCTAACTACGTGTCCGTTATGACTCTCTCTGTTTGCATCTCCCAGCTGTCCTTCTCCCAGAACCCGTGGGGCTGTCTAAGCCCGTGTGTGGGCACTGATTGGATGACGAGTATTGCCCTAATGTCTATATCAGGGGCAATGTGTTGTTGTTTGTCTTTTACATGGGCGTGGCCCGGGACTCGATCTTGTACTCGCCTGACCTAATTGATCAGACCTTACTGCTCCATCCGATAGATGTTACTGCCCTGACCGACAAACGTTACCGCTCCGATAGACAGAAGTTATTGCTCCGACAGAGAGGCGTTACTGCTCCGATAGAAACCAGACTGAAGTTTTGTTCTTTTTAATTTTTTTTAATGGATGAATCTTTGGCATACATTGCGTGGAAACAATTGGTCTCAAGTGGCATATGTAGCAAATTTAAAACCTGCCTTTGCCCACTCCGTGGAAAAAAAACTGCTATCTAGTGGCATATGTAGCAAATTTAAAACCTGTCTTTGCCCACTCCATGTTATTTATGATCCGTTCCTTTGTTAGGGCCCTTGGGAATTGTGGTCTTGTGCTATAGATAGATTTCAACTGCTTATATTTAGATAGATCTGACAAGAGGGGTGGGCGTGGGTGGGTGGGTTTAATGATAGTTCATTCAGTGGCGGCGCAATGGGGGACTTGTTTGGACACATTCGGATTGCTGGCATTTTCACACCTGATGTGTCTCGAACTCCCGCCATAAGTTAACGGACAAGTCACGATCTCCACAAACAGCTAATTCTCTGTAATACAGACAATGTCTGGTGATTTGAGACCCCAGAAACGAGACCCAACAATTTATTGCGATATTTATCACGCTTATATTTATATAGAATAGTATCTTGAGGGCTAGCACAAGGCTATGATTATGTTGATACATTTGCGCAATATCAACCTTTGCTACGGTACTGGGTAACACCAGGTGTTAGTGACAGCATGAAATTACTTGTAATGTCATATCCACACTTACAGCCAGTATTTTTAAGTATATTTTGATCATTTTCTACAAGCATAATTCAAGTTCAATCAAAGTCACACTATTCTTCTACTGACGGCCTTCCTCACAATGTTTTTCACCTGCATTTGTGTCTGATAAATAGTTGCGCAGACGACACCAAGTTTCTCAAATGACGTCACATGGCGTAAACAAAAAAAGGCTGACGAGCGGGGCTCTTCAAAACAAAAAAAAAAATTATTTGGAGTCGAACATTTTTTATGCTCCTGAAATCCGTGCAGAAAAATATTGGATTTCATCTTCATACCATTTGGGATCAACTATGGCGTCACGCATCGTTGACGCTCTGTCAGACATTGGCAATCCCTAAAACTGCTCAACATTATTCTTTCTTGAGATGTCCACTCCAGAATGTTGATGCCAAACTTAATGAAAGTCTATAAATAGCAATTCGATTTCATGGTCTGAAAGGCAATCACTGTCTTGTCATCTTTCGTTACGATGTGGTCTAACCAGAGACCCAATCTACAGGGCACCAATAATCAACAGGGCACAAATTTCGGTCCATATCTGGCAGCTTGCGTGTCTCCAAGATGGCGGCCACCAAGTCGGTACATTTTTACATTGTAATCACCCCGGAGCCAATGTGGCGTACGGGGGTCAGGCCAGGATTTCTTGGATGGATGCTATCAGTCAGGTCGATAAATGACTTCCTTCGCTGGCATTAAATCAATAACTGGGAAATAAAATGGGCCCCGGAGTCAATCTCAAGTCTTCCGGGATGGAGAGGCGATAGCGTAGTCCGCAAAGAAGTTGTGGAACTCTCCTGTGTTTGTCACTGGACTGCATAGAAAAGTTGCCGTTTGATGAGGAGTTGAAGAAAATCTTTTTAATCCGTGAGAGTTCTGTAACTTTTGAATCGAGGCTACATTCCCATTATTTAAATTATTTTCTGTATTTGCATTATTTATTTTGGTGGGAGGGGTCGGTTTACCCTGTGTACATAAAAAGGGGGAGGGGGGCAGACTGAGGGTGAGGGGGGTCGGATTACCATGTGTGCATATTACATGCTAACTAGATAAGGGGGGTGGGGGTAAACTTGGGGAATCTGTTTACCCTGTGGGGTACATTTGACTGGCCATTAGATAAACTTTCGGGGGGGGAGGGGGAGTCAGCTGACCAGTCGATATGTTTATTACGTTCCGCCCATACATTAAATGATGACTTATCAGTTTCATGTTGGATCGTTTCCATGCAACGTTTGACCAAGTGAGTGGTTAATGCTTTCTCTGATCCCGCCACCCCCACCCCCAAATGGATACGTGATGAACACAATTCTAAGTTGAGCTCAGTTGAAACTCACAAGGGCAAAAGAAGAAAATAGGTTGTCAGGGGCGTAACTAGAACATTTTTTTTTTCCGGATCCGGGGATTGGGTTGGGGGAGGGGAGAACAATGTCCGTGATTTGGACTGGACGATGTCCATCAAGAGCATGTTTAATATCAACTGTTTGTTTAATGAGATGGTTAGTGTGCCGTCTAGGTTGTCACAGACTCCAGTGTGCTGTTTAATATCAACTGTTTGTTTAATGTGATGGTTACTGTGGCATCTTAGGCTGTCACAGACTCCAGTGGGCCGTCTAGGTTGTCACAGACTCTAGTGTAAATTGATACAAATGTCGATGCTGGCATCGGTCACGGATGGGAGAGCTAATGGTTGGTGTCCCATACGTGGCAAGAAGCACTTATTTGTCATACAGTGGCGATGGATAGACTAAGGGAAGTAAGGGAAATGAGGTTTCTGGTTTGATCATTGCTTGGTTTTTCCACATTTCTGTACATGTACACATTTAACAAAAGCGTCAAAAGCAAGATTAGTTTGAGAACCGTTTATTTTGTTGCTTCGGTGATTGGGTCCCTGTTAGGATCGTATAAGAAAATGTAATATGATGCTTTAAATAGTATTTACGGATATTGGCTTAAATATGGCCTTCCCATGTTTTTCTTCCTTCCCCCTACCCCTCTCAGCCCCCTCTTTCCATTTGCTCTCACACGTTCCTTTCCATTTCCAAATCCATGAGCTGCAAGCATTCACCGCGGGATAACTAATGAAGGACTCAACAAGAGGATCAATTATTCAGAGCTTGTTTTGTTTTCTGTTTCCGGCTTTCTCCTGACTGTGGATTTCACAACTGATGAGTTAGATTCTGATAAGAGGGAGACGCGTATTATGGAACAGGTCATCGCAATCATAACATTCCTAATAACTAATCAAAGACCAAATATCGTGTTATATTTAGCCAGATGGCCGGCCTGTAAGGCTCTGATTGCTTTGTTAAGTGATATAGTTAACGACTTCAGGATGGAGTAATTGTAGGCTGTGGCAGATTTTCGCTGTACCTTGTGACATGGCTCTCCTGACATTTTCTCAGTTATATATTCAGTGAAATAGAGTTGTTTTTTTTTTTCTCTTTACAAGGTGCCTCCTTTTCTACTCACCTACCCATCTTTCTCCATATAAGGTGCGTCCTTTTTTTACAAGCCTACCCATCTTTCTTCATATAAGGTGCGTCCTTTTTTTACAAGCCTACCCATCTTTCTTCATATAAGGTGCGTCCTTTTTTTACAAGCCTACCCATCTTTCTTCATATAAGGTGCGTCCTTTTTTTACAAGCCTACCCATCTTTCTTCATATAAGGTGCGTCCTTTTTTTACAAGCCTACCCATCTTTCTTCATATAAGGTGCGTCCTTTTTTTACAAGCCTACCCATCTTTCTTCATATAAGGTGCCTCCTTTTTTTACAAGCCTACCCATCTTTCTTCATATAAGGTGCGTCCTTTTTTTACAAGCCTTCCCATCTTTCTTCATATAGGGTGCGTCCTTTTTTTACAAGCCTACCCATCTTTCTTCATATAAGGTGCCTCTTTTGCCTCACACATACCCACCTTTTAATTTTAAATGATTTACCTCTGGATTTGTTGGAGAAAGCCTTTGACTTTGAGCAATGAAGTCCTAAAGGAGGGGAAACAATTGTGCAAAGGAACTTATTTAATTCTAGATTAATTTTTTTTAAATTGTTCTTTTGATCATTCTCACAAAAATCTACCAAGTTAAGAAAAAGAATACAATTTTTAAAAAAAAAAAAAATTATTTATATTTCTCTATCATGATTACAAAAGAAAAATTCATATTTAAAAATCCTTGAGAAAGATTTTAAGCTACTTAACTCAACTTTGTGTCCAAGGACAGTTGCGACATTATGAAGAGCAGAATGGTTTCCATGGCAACCTAGCCTTATTTTCATTGCAATTTATAAATTATAATCCTCCATTTAATTTGTTTCATGTTGTTTCTTTTCTTCTTCATTTTGTGACTTTCCTAGATTCTTATTTTTGTTTACAATCTCTGTGGCTTTTCTAAATTCTTAATTTTATTTACATTTTTGTTGCTTTCCTAAATTCTTAATTTTGTTTACATTCTTTGTGGCTTTCCTAAATTCTTAATTTTGTTTACATATTTTGTCTTTCTCAGAAAAAGATCACTGATGCTAAGCCAGGATCTGGGGGTTTAAAAATAACCCATGAAAAAAAAGAGGTCAAGGTCACCTCTAGAATAGACTCAGGAACAAAAACAACACCCACTACAGGTCAGATATTTAATGTCCAGGCAATAAATTTAACATTATTTTTTCCTTAGCCTGTTTTATATGCAAATATATCCAAATAAAATTATCAACTATTCTTTCTAACCGTCCACTCAGCCATAAGGAAACTCTTCATTCATCATTATGTGTTACTAGTGACATACTCCAGTAACAGGAAGATTTATTGTTTTCTGTTGAAAAGTTCTGATTTACTCTCTGCTTTGTACAGCCTTACCCTAATATGAATCTTAATACTACTTGTGTACATTTACACAGTGGTGCAGAAAATAAAACTTGCTGGTTACACTCAAGTCGCATTTGAATGATAAAGTATTTGAATCTTTTTACCCGACAGCTCTCAAATCCCCAACAAAGCCTGCCTCTCCCAGGGTGCCCTCAGCGACATCAACTCCCAAAACAGGTGAAGTCAAGTCAAAGGTCGGATCTTTGGACAAGACGAATCACACCCCAGGAGGTGGCAATGTGAGTACACCAACCAAAAATAGTTCTTGACTTCTCATTATGTCTAGCTAGTGGAGGATGCTAAGCACTAAAGATATTTTTTCACTTATTTTCTGATTTTGTCATAAATCGTTATTAAATTTTGAGAGTCATATAGAGAGAATGATTGTGTTATCAGGAGTCCTAATTTCTATTATTTTTTATTTATTTTTTTTACCCAGGTTGAATAAATCTTAAATAATCCTGTCCATTAATGATTATCATCAACACTAAGTACAAAAATTTAAAGTGGAAATATTTTATTTTTATCTTGTGGATACCATCAATGTCCACCCCTGTCCACCCCTGTCCACCATCAATGTCCACCCCTGTCCACCATCAATGTCTATCCCTCCAGCCTATTTTAATCAAAATAAGTGATAACATTTATTGAAGTATTGCCCCAAACATCAATGAATATATTGCTGTTTGTGTAAGTGTGTTTGTGAGTTAAAAGTTAGTGACTAATGCCATTCAATAAAAATAATAAAATTTAAACCAGGTTCATTTACATTCACAGGTGAAAATTCAACATAAAAAAACTGAATATGCCAATGTTACAAGCAAAATTGGGTCAAAAGATAAAATGGACCACAAGCCAGGTTTGTTAAAATTGGAAATGGATAAATTAAAATAAGGGAAAATAAATTTTTAAAATTTTTGAATTTAATATAATGAAGTTATATTTTAAATTGTAAAAAATATTTACCTTGCATACGAGAAAAAAGGAGAAAATTTTACAATATTATTTATTATTTCGATATAATATAAGGGAGGTCATGTTCTTACGTTATCTCCCTTATATTAAGTTGGCCCTGACATGGATATTGTAGTGGTAATCACTAGGAGAAATTAAGATTTAGCAGTGTTCCTCAGTGTAGATTTGTTATAATTTACACTTTGTCTGAAATGTGAAGTAATGGAGAAGTTGACCAGAATGTAAATGTAATTGCTATCAGATTTATTATATCAGAACAAAATTTCAACATTGAAAGTATGGATGCATCTGAATTGACAATAATGATGTGACCTGTCATGAAATCAAAATTGATGACCATCATGAAAGTTATTTCCATCCTTTTTTACGTTTCCAGGTGGTGGCAATGTAAAGATTGAAACCAAAAAGCTCAAAATTGAGGCCAAATCTAAAATTGGCTCTTTGGAAAATGCCTCCCACAAGCCATCAGGGGGTGATAAAAAGGTAGGCCAAATTTTTTTTTTATTATTTTTTTTTGGTGTTTTTTTTACTCACACAGAGATTTACCAGGATGGCTTCCACATTGAATCGTTTGGATTTTACAAATACTTAACCGCTACTTCAATTTCAGATTTGCCACTTACTTCATAAATCACTCATTATGTTTAGCTGGAATTAGACCTGATATAGAACCGATAAGTTTAGTGTAGTAATGTGCTTTAACTGTAGGCTTATCTGACCTTAGACTCATCAAACTAACAAATACTTGTCTTCAGACTTTTTCCTTTTTTTTCCATTTTATTACTTGTAGTTCAAATAGTTTAAAAACTGTTGGTTACAATTATAGTCAAATCAGGATTTATGGTCTTGAATGCTGCTGTAGAAAAATGATGCAATGGCATGTCCAAAAACCTCACTTTCACTTTGACCAATTATTTATTGTTCATGGTCCCTTGACCCAACACACAAAGATTCAATCCAAGTTTTTGCTTACATTGCCAGCTTGCTGCAGATGTTCACCCTGTATTGCATTATTGAGCTTTAAAAAATGTCTTTCAAAATCCTGTTATGTTGCCTGGCATGATGAGGATTCAAGGTGGTTTTTTGTTTTTTTTTCAGTGGGGTTTTGGGGCTTAATTCCATAGACATGTTATTTCCCTCAATTTTTTTGTTCTCATCTTTTTTAATACATTGTTTTAGCCTATATTGTAAATCAGGGAGGTACCCTTCAAAAACATTATTGTAAAACTTTTCTTCCAAATGTCATATAATTCTTTTAAATTTAAAAAAATAAAAATTTGGTGTTGAAAATACTTTTAAGTTTTGACTGGGTTGCATTTTGTAGGAGGTAGTGGGTGACATTAAAAATAACATTAAAAAATAAATAAAAATTTATTTTTTTTTATTTTGATGCTTACATTATTTTGTACATAAAATTATGGGAATATTATTTTCTAGGTAATTTTTACATTATTTTGGTAAATTACATAATTGAGTATATAATTGTTAAAGTAACTTTTATGATGTGCATTTTGTTTTAGAACTCATTCAGATGATTTCTTGCCTTAAAAACTCAGATTCCCGAAGCTTTTCGCAGAATTTTTATTTGCATACATGTATGAGACTACGCCAACAGCTTGCTGGCATTCCGTTGTTGTTTTTCTTTTAATTCAAGCTTCATTTGCTGCTCACCTTAAGTTTGTTTTCTGTAGATTGAGTCCAAGAAACTTGATTGGAAAGTTGAGTCTAAAATTGGCTCACTTGAAAATGCAAAGCATGTTGCTGGCGGTGGGGATAAAAAGGTATGATGGCCAATTTGAAATGAGGCCTGCGTAAGCCACTTGGCTATTACACATCATTGATGCTGTAACCTGAAAGATGTATCTTGTTATCTTTTCCAGGCAAGCCTGATGCTTTATTATCTTTTCAACTTCACAAACCTGTGTATTTTAGTTCTGTGTTTTAGAAGTTCTATGGCTTTTGCTTTTTATCTGTAATTTTTGTCAATCATTATTAGATGCAATAGCAAATTCCACTCTAATGTTGTATTCAGCTTAATATTCTGCAGTAACAAAGCAAGGAACTATTTCTCAGACTTTTCATTTAAACTTCAAATAATGTAGAAAATGTTTAAGATAAAAGAAAACGATTTAACTGTTAATAAGATAAGCATATATTTTTCATTAATTTATTAATAATGCCTGCATGGTATTTTTAAACCCTGGAAAATTAAGTTAATTTTTAATCATCTTTAAAAAGATGATGCATGTGTGTGGTCCCCAATCACATGAAATTTGAAGCATTAACTTTGATGTCTACCATATCACACTAGCTCAAATAAGTATTATATTTATATTAAATTTATACATGAAAAAAAAATATTCATTTTAAGCTTAGCCCCCTCTTACAGTTCCATGTACTTAACCTTTGGCCTGTTTTGGTACACTTTCGTAAGCTGTAATATAGTCAATGTCTTTAAAATAAAGTTGCTTTTTCTGGCTCGACCACATTTCACATAAACTTATAAAACAAAATACATTTGTATTTACTATTGTGTACATTGCACGTTTTTATTTATCCTTAAAAATGTACTGTACTTTATTTGAAAACTTACCTGTTTTGTCAAAACATTTTGCTAAGTTTTTTAAACTTCCAAGCATATATATTTTCATTGTACTAAACCAGTTTAATCTCTTTGATGGTCTATTCATTTCAGTTTTTATCAATTGCTTTTTTTAAAAGGATAGTTTAGTATTCTTTTCCTCCCACAATATATGTGTGTAATATTCTTTTCCTCCCACAATATATGTGTGTAATATAGCATATCTTATTTCATGTTGTTTTCACCTCATTAATATATTAGGCAAACCTAATGATAATGATTTCTTCTCTAAAGTCAAAAATTATTTATGGAACTTTTTCATTTTAAAAAATATTTGCTTTTTACTAGATTAAGATTGCAAAATTATTATCATTTTCCAAAAAAATCATGGTATACATTTTTTTTTTTTTTTTTCAAACTTTCCTCTCATTAGAGTAAGGTATTTTTTCATTGCCAATTTTAAAATTATTTTTAATTAATTAAAAATGTATAACACAATACTTCAGTGGCAAAAATTCATCACGATCTATAATGGACTTGCTCAAAGATAGAAAATATTTGATTTTTCAAATATTTCACATATTTTGTAGCCTATACTTGCATAAGATATGGCTGATTAATCTTTAGCAACTTCTTGAAGAGCTTATTCTAAATAATATTCACTTGTCCATGTGGACACGAATATATTGATGTTCATATGCATTAATGTAAGACAAATGGTTTATATTCCATTAAAAGTTTAAAATATCTTGTGAAGACTGGTAGTTATTTCAGTGGTAGTGTATTGTCTCCCAGTAATTTTTTTTTAAATTTTATTGTTCAGTCTTGTTATAATAAATTGAAGATTTATAGAAACAATTTTTTAATATATTTAAAAAAAACCTGTTTCATTTTTGTTAATATTTAAAGTAAGTAGTAGTTACTACATTCAGAGAAATTGGGTTAATATTTTTTCGTAACTGATTTCTTCATAATTTTAACCTTAGGACACAAACCTGCCTCAAATTATAGGACTCACTGTTTCATATTTCAATATGTGTCTGGAACTAACACTAACAAACTTGATTAGACCCAGCAGCTTTCTTCGAGGTTTCCACTTTTCTCTTCTACGCATCTTCACACAGGATGCTGGCTATCATTATGTGTGCTTGCTAATGCTTAAATTTATACACGCAATTATTTTAATGGACACCATTTCTTTCTTTTATTTCATCCTATCATTTCACATCGTATCGTTATTTGATGCATTAAGATTGAAACCAAGAAACTTGAATGGAACGCAAAGCCTAAAATTGGGTCTTTAGATAATGCCACCCATGTTCCAGCTGGCGGAGACAAGAAGGTTTGTAACAGTCCTGCTCATCTATCTGCATTTAAAGCAACAAATGAAATCTTAATAGTCTAATTATATTCTGTATTTTAAAAAAAATAATCTGATGATAAATGATGTTTGAAACATCATTTGGCTGACCTGTGAATACTTGCCTGGTTGTTAATATCTTGAACATTATATCTAAAGAAATTCTGTCAGTAAGATTTCAAATTTGCTTTAAATGCTTGTGATATGCAGTTTTGAGGTTAAACGAAAGCAAGATGATCTCCCCCTGGCCCAGTTACTTGCCCATGAAAATGTTTTTACTGAGCATCTTGTGTTAATAATGTTCCTGTGTTTGTTTATACATGAAAATATAGACACATTTGAACACAGTGTTCCTATTTATGTTAAAATGGCGTTAAAATGCACGGGTATTTTTAACAAAATTAGAAATGTCTACATTTTTTTTTTTCAATGCTTCAAGAAGGAAACCTCACCACTGCAACTCATTATGAGTTGATTGTTATCAATGAAAGTCATTTGAAATTAATTATCTAGTTTATCAAGTACACTTGGGCGTGGCTTTAAATATGTCATATTTGTTAACATTTATTCTTATAACATGAAGCCAATATAATTTTTACTGGAATCCATGTGTTACTTTAAAGTACCTTATCATTTTAATAGTGCATTAATTATTATTTTTTATTGCATATGTAAGTTTATTTTAAAGTTTTAGTAAGTTAAATTATTGTATAAGAGCTTTGGTTTTTTAACCTTATTTTCTAGCCTTTTAAAGATACTTTCTGTGGCGAAAGAAACAAGATTTACTACTCTTGATTTTGTTTTGAAGTAAAACTGTGAATAAGAATTGTATAGTGATGCAGCTTTTATTGACCTCATTCTGTAAACTCTAGTGCTATTTAATATAATGTATTGTCATCCATGCACAATTTTACTGATGACCTGCTTGATTATTGAATGGCTTCAGCATCATTGCAATATTTTATTTTAAGCCACCTTGGGTAATGCTGCCTTAGGTATTGCTGCCATGAATAATGCTGCCTTAGTTATTGCTGCCATGAATAATGCTGCCCTCTTTGGTATTCATCAGAAGCCCATCACATCATTTTTGAGTTTAGCTTCTCGCTCTGCCCCACCCCCCCTCTTTTTTTTTGTACATCATGTTTGCTCACTAAATGACATAAACGGATACAGAGAGACAGTGATAGGGATTAGTGTTGCTAAGTCAGGTCCTCAGTAGTTCCCTGCAGTACAACAAAGTCAAACCCGTGTGTAATGGAAGATTTTCCTCATTGAAAATCTAATTCATTTTGTGATGGGATTATGAGTGTATTTTATTTTTTTCAGTGATCAGTGACACATGGAAGGGATCATTTAGTGGAAGGGGTCATTTAGTGGAAGGGATCATTTAGTGGAAGGGATCATTTAGAAATTAGAAATAGTAAACTTTGAGAAACAAATTATTATTTTATTTTATTTTAATTTTTTTACATTTTAATAATTTATTTTTTAAACATGATTTCTGGGGTGTTAAATTTTATTATTTTCTTTTATGTTGGGGGGAAATCTGGGAAATTTTAAACGCTCAAAATTTACCCAGCTGGTGTAGAAAAGTATAGGGTTTATGGAACAGTATGGGTTTTGTGACATATCTTAGTTTAACTTCAGAATACATTATTTGGTCTCCTAGGGGTGGATTACTGCAGTAGCTAAACAATTAGGGTAGTCAGAAAGCTGTGGGCAGCATGGCGGCATTTGTAAAAAATTTATTCAACAAATTAAGGAGAAAACACGGTTTCCAATCTTGAATAGATCGAGGTCCAAAAAACAGAGTGGAAAGCTCAATCGAAGGTTGGATCATTAGACAATGCTAAACACAAGCCTGGTGGTGGGGATAAACAGGTGAGAACTGGACTGACATGCAGACGATAGAAAGCCAGATGTGAGCGTTGATGAATAGATTGAAGTTTGTATGGAAGATTGACGAGAAAGGAACTTGACGGATAATAACAGCTCATTTTCATCATTAGGTCTTAACAGCCATTTTTTACATTTATTTATTTATTTTATTTTTTTTGTGTGTGGTATGTGTTGGTTTTTAAGTTTGATCTTTATACCAAGAAGGACCATTTGACGCTCTTAGTCTGTGTGTGCTTGCCTGGCTTTGCTGTGTGGCGTGTGGTAGACGGCCTGCTAGTCTGTGTGTGCTTGCCTGGCTTTGCTGTGTGGTAGAGGGCCTGCTTTAGAATCTGGTTTTGCTGACAGTTTTAAGCAAAGAGTTTCTGTTTGTTTCTTCTACTATTATGCTGATAATCTTAAAGCTTGAATAGCAATGGCATCTTAATGGATGGCTTGCAGATTAATAGTCCTTTAACAGTCCAGGTATTAGTGTAGCATTTGAACTGTTTTCTTTTACATTTTTAAATAATTATATGTATTATATCGGAAAATGTCCACAAATGCCATTGTTTTGTGAAGTGGGGTAAGGGACTTGGGTTGCCATTTCTCCATTAATGTGCCATTAAGTGTGCTTGCGTGCGTGCGTATGTGTGTGTGTAAGTGATGATGATCTGCATGGTCTTGTGTCCACGTCACCTCACTAGAGCCTGCTTTTTAAAAACAATTAATTTGAACATAATTATACAGATAATCACCGAAAAGCTAGAATGGAAAGCGGAAGCACGAATTGGGTCACTGGAAAATGCAAAACATGAACCGGGTGGTGGCAACGTACAAGTAACCAACTTCAATGTCACATGTCTCAATATAATTGGATTTGTTTCACCCCCTCTGCAATTGATTCTTAACTTTGATTTGAAAACTTTTTTCCTTCTGTGTTCTGTTTTTTTTTTGTTTTTTTTTAATTGGGTTATTTTATCGCCAAGTCAAAAGTGTTAATTGACTAAAGCAAAACACAACAATGTGACAAGTTGAAACAGTTGTAATGCATAGCAGTGGTTTTATCAAATCATAGCTTCGGCTTCACGCTTATTGCATAGATTGGCACTTTATTCACCTTTTAAAATTGTGTCTCATTCTCATGAATTTAAAGTGTTTCATAAATCATTAATCTTCAGCAGACCATTTAAGTAATCCAATGACCAATGAAAGCAAAGTACTAAGTGGAAATATGTGGTAGCCTACAACTACAATCATTGGTTAAGGAAGCCTTGTAAAAGTCTAGACATTTGATGATTCTTCCTAAAAACGTTAAGGAAATATGTAGACATTCTTTCGCCCTCCTTTATTTCATTTAATTTCATCACTCTGCATGAATCAGTTTACTCGTGTATTCTTTTACTTTCAGTGTTACAGAAATTTTATTATTTTCCTCATTCAAAAATTAGACCGACCATATTTTTTTTAAACTTTAAGAACTCGAATATATATTATATATAATTATGTCTAGAACATTATTTGTTTCTGAACTTGTCATTTGTTCATGATCGTCACAAGTTTCTTGGTCAATTTGTCTAGTACGACCGTCATTCACAATTCTCTGTAATGGCTATGTTGCTGGAGATAATATCAACTGTAAAATTCAAATCACATAATGGCATCTAAATTATTATATTTTTTAATTAGCGCCAATTACTGATAATTGATTCATAAAGTAACGTTGTGTGATAGTTGCAGCTGTTTCTTTTCCCTAGAGCATGTCTCGTCTGTAAACAAAGCCTGATCTACTCTTACCATAATTCTCTGCCCTTTGATCATGGCGCATCCAAACCGCGCCCATTCTCTATTTCGACACAGTCTTCCGTAGCTTGGATCCTATTGCACGTCTCGTCTTGTGTTAGGTTTCGTATTTTAGACTAGGTTGTACGCCCTTTTTTTAGATCGTTTGATGTCAGTTAAAATTCAATAGGTTAGTGTTCAACGAGATGTGATAAGAGAAAAAAAAGTTTTAATTTGTAGGGGTTAAGTCTTGAGGCTTCTGGGCAGTCTAGAGTGTATGATCTTTGAGAGCAGAGGTCATAAGTATGTTAAACATAATTTGCCTCTGCTGTTAAACAGAAAAAAAATCTCTTGCTCCCATAATGTGTTTTTCATAAATTATTCCCATTGCCATTATTTGTTTCTTTTGCCTAAATTGTTCTATTCGACCCGTTCTTCTACTGAGGCCTTTGCTCCACCCTCCTCACTCTAGACCTAGACACAATCACAATGTGATGAGTGCTGGTGTTTTCAGAGTGTATTAGTATTAGTAAGTAGTACGTGATTGGTCACTTGGTCAGTTCTGTTGTACTTGAAATGAACGACCTGGCTGAAGGTCACACGTTGGGCACCACTGTGCCTAGCACTGTGCCTAGCAATACAAAAACCTTACTTAACCTAACAAGGCAAGGGAAATAATTTTAGATATGAATGATTTGTGAAATAGTTGAGTTACTGTCTCTTGTATATGCTATAGAGATAGACCGTGAGTGTCGAAATAGTCCTCAACTAATTTCTAGAAAAGTGACTTGCATAGACTAAAGTAGTATCTGTGCTATAGGATTGTTTTTACTGCTGCATTTGTTTCACCCATCCACACCTTCCTCCAACAGATCGAATCTCGTAAACTTGACTTCAAAGAAAAAGCATCTCCCAAAATCGGATCACCAGAGCAAAAACGGCTTAGTTCAAACGGAAGTGCAGAGGGAGCTGCGGTAAGTTTTTTTTTATTTCTTTCTGTTTTAAACTGCTAGGAATGTTGTAGTGTAAGTCATGTTAATCTCCATCTTTGTGGGTTTGTTATTGATGTGTATGGAGTAGCCAGCAAGTGCTGCTGACTCTGGTGGTGAAAGATTCTATTTTAATTTTCAGCCAATGAGCGATCATTTTATCCTGGTTTTTAACAGAAGAAATTACTACGGACAGCTCGTCATTTCTGACACCTCCACCCCACTCTGACACATTTATAATTGTTCTATCTTTATATATTCGTTATTTCGTTTCACTCACTCTCTTCGTATCATTTTGTTTAACTGAGACACGGACGTACTTTAAAAAGCTGGCCGATTTTTTTTTTCTTCTTAAATAGGGATGAAATCTATTATTGCACTTTATGGAGGAAAGGTCTTCAGGGTTCCTACTCTAATGTGGGTCGGGGAATGATCCCACCAGTTGCCCGTGTCTGACATTGCACAGCGTTGGACAATATCTCAAGGGGAAAATGATCTTTTCACTGCTTGAAAACGGTGTCGGTACAGATCAAGTGGTGTTGGCCGCGGTGTTGGTTTAACGGCCTCCATGACCGCCGTTCGCGGAACTGTCAAGGGGGGTTACGTCAAGAGATAGGCTCTTGACTCAGGGCATTGACAACGTTTGAGTGAAGGTTTGCTGTGGGGGCCACGGTCAGCTGTTAATTACCTGATATGGCGTTTATTGATTGATTTCTGAAGTAATTTGATGAATAGCTCTCAAACTGATGGTGGGGTGCCTTTTAGAGACGTTCCCATTGATTTCTAGAGATGGGGGAAGGGGTGGGGGTGAAAAACGAGTTAATTACACTTTCAACCTCGTTAAAGACTGGTCTATTAAAATAATGTTCAGGTTTCATGGGGGAGAGAACCCACCGGCACCTCACTGAATCTATAGCTTTTATTGACCAGTCAATAAGAAACGCCCCCCCCCTTTTTTTTTTTCATGCCAGAGATTTATAAATTGATATATTTTTTTAAAAATAATAAAGTAAAATTTTAACTGGAATTTTGGTCTGGTTCCATTTAACACCCCCCTCCCCCAGTTACGCCACCGCCTAAGTTGTTCCATTTAACACCCTTAGTTACGCCACCGCCTAATTGACCAGCAAACCGTGAGTATCAAGTGTGTGAGCTAGACGATATCATTCGGACGGAGGCCATTCAAAAGAGACACACTAAATATACTTTTTTTGTTGAGAACCACTGTTTCTAGTTTGGGGGGGGGGGGGGGGGGGGGGGGGGCTAGGTTACATGATTGTATAGCGCACGATGTTCTCAGTTCAAGATCGTTTCTATTTGGCTTGGTATCAATTGAATGCGCGCTCTCCTTTCTTTGTTATGGTAATCTCGGATTTCGATAGGAGAGAGAGCGAATTGGTATGCTGATATGTTGTCTATGTCACAAGATAGGAGAGTGTATTGGTATCAACTGAATACTTTTGGCGTAACTAGTGGGTGTACGTCCTCGGCTTTACAGTCCTGGGCTATAGTCCTCGCCCATACAGTCCTGTGCTATACAGTCCTCGCCCATACAGTCCTCAGCAATACAGTCCTCGGCCATACAGTCCTCATATTTTAATTTATCATAATTTCGAAGTCGTACTTACAAGTGTTTTTCGATGGTCCGCCAGGTTACTGCCTTGTACAGTCTGAGAGCTCCTGGTCAGGACATGACACATTTTGTCAACCATTTCTTCTGATCTGCTTGTTGTTCTGTTGGTGTGGACTAAATCCGCTGGTTCTAAGAACTAAATATCTTTGACGATTTTTGTCGGGGGGGGGGGGGGTCTTTGAAATTTGTGTTTACAGACCTATCGACAAACCGAGGGCCATTTAGTCAACTCTTTTCGTCCGTATGGTGAGAGGATAATGTTCTCTACTGTGGTGTATGCGATCTGGGATACTTTCAGTTCCAATAAGGGTTGATATTATCAGTTCCGATATGTTGAATAGGTGTTTAATGGTTGATACTATCAGTTCCAGTATGTTGCATTGGTGTTTGTGATGGTTGATGCCATCAGTTCCAGTATGTTACATTGGTGTTTGATGGTTGATGCTACCAGTTTCAATACGTTGAATAGGTGTTTGATGGTATTAGTTTGTGGGCTATTTTCACGGTATTAGTTTGTGGGCTATTTCCACGGTATTAGTTAGTGGGCTATTTTCACGGTATTAGCGAAAGTCCGCCGTCTCGGGTTGTGAAGATAGGTTTGCCCTTAATGCCCCAAACTAATGAACGGTCTCATTAACCTTAGGAAGCCCCATTGTTTGGCTACTCAGCGAACGTCCCCAGACTTTTCACTTACTTAAATTACTCATCAAATAATTCCTTCGATTAAGCTTAAATCGGTCAAAGGTTGTTTTTTGTTGTTGTTTTTTTTATGTTTATAGAAAACTAAGTTCCACTCGGAGATGAAAACGTTCAGAGTTGCAGATGTTTTCCTTCAAGTTTGACGTATCGGATGTTCAGTAGCTATTGGCTCGTTTGTTTACCGTAGAAGAGATAGCAGTTGCCATTACCGAACTCGCCATTGGACGGTTCAGTTTTTACTTTTGGCCTCATTCGTGGTGTACTTCTGATCAAAAACATCCATTCGTGAAATATTATTAGTGGATTTGTAGACAAAATATTATGTTCATGGTTCACTTTGTTCATTGTTCACTGCGTTCATTGTTCACTGCGTTCATTGTTCACTGCGTTCATTGATTCTTTTAATCTTTGAGGAGGGTGTGCTATAAATAGCCCGGTGTTGGTATGTGGTGAGTCATTGTTCATGAATCGTTTTTTGTAAGACTTGGCGGCTGGTTGGTTGGGGCTCGAGTTGAACCAAACACGGATTTCTAGGCCACGAATTTTTGTATTATTTTTTTTTGGTGGGGGGGGGGGGGCTGTGACCCTGACTAAAATGTCATCATGTCACCTTGTCTGTCTGGAACACCACTGCCAGCAGTAAACAATAACGTCATCATGTCACCTTGTAGTCTGTCTGGAACACCACTGCCAGCAGTAAACAATAACGTCATCATGTCACCTTGTAGTCTGTCTGGAACACCACTGCCAGCAGTAAACAATAACGTCATCATGTCACCTTGTAGTCTGTCTGGAACACCACTGCCAGCAGTAAACAATAACGTCATCATGTCACCTTGTAGTCTGTCTGGAACACCACTGCCAGCAGTAAACAATAACGTCATCATGTCACCTTGTAGTCTGTCTGGAACACCACTGCCAGCAGTAAACAATAACGTCATCATGTCACCTTGTAGTCTGTCTGGAACACCACTGCCAGCAGTAAACAATAACGTCATCATGTCACCTTGTAGTCTGTCTGGAACACCACTGCCAGCAGTAAACAATAACGTCATCATGTCACCTTGTAGTCTGTCTGGAACACCACTGCCAGCAGTAAACAATAACGTCATCATGTCACCTTGTAGTCTGTCTGGAACACCACTGCCAGCAGTAAACAATAACGTCATCATGTCACCTTGTAGTCNTTGAAATGAGATGCCAAATGAATTTTCCCCCTCTCCGAATTTCGCTCATCGCAGTAAAAAATCTGGCACGGTGTCAAAAAACCTTGCAGTGTAATCTCACGCCCCCCCCCCCCACACACACACACCTACCTTTTCAAATGATCCTAATGTTCTGTGTTGATTTGGCTGTTCCATAACCTGATGCTGTGCGGAACGTGTCGACAGAAAACATTGCTGACTAGTTTTTTGTTTTTAAAATATATCTTTATGTTATTATAATTATTGTAGGTACTGAGTGAAATTGGCGTCAATAAGAAGGTTTAACTGTATGATGACCACAAACTTTCCTAAGTAGAGTCGCTCCTGGCTTGAAATTTACCAAGCAAATATATTTCTGATATTTACAACTAATTGTTGGTGAAGTTTTTGTATCCCTTTGCAAACATCATTTATTTTTAACTAGCTATCAGTAATATTGAAGACAGTCGCTATTCGGACCCGAGTCCGAGAAGTTAGAGGTTGGGCTTAAAAATTTTCAAAATATATTATTGTTCGGTTATAAGACAAAATTTGGTATCAAATAAAAGATAAAGGACTGCATGTTTGTAAACTTACTTCTTGAGCTTAACTAAAATAAACTACCACAAATGACATCCGAACAGCATTGAGTCTTAACTCTTTCCGTGCCAACCCACAGTATACTGTCGATATCATTTATGTAGTTTATTTCGTTTCTTGTGGGTCTTAATCCGACTTTTTTTGTTCTTAAACGAAGGAGAACTCATACTACTTCCTTTTTTTTTAAGAAGTAGGGCATGTTTGCATGTGTTTCTTCTAATAATAGTTCAATTTGTGTTGAAACTTTTGTAAACAAAGCCATGGCCACGCCCACTCCAAGCATGTCAGCTGTTGCTAGACCACGTAGGTCAGTGGTTCTCAACCTTTCTAGTGCCGCGACCCCTTAATACAGTTTCTCGTGTCATGGCGACCCCCCAGCCACACTATTATTTTCGTTGCTACTTCATAGCTGTAAGGATATATGTTTTCAGATGGTCTTTCGCGACCCACAGGTTGAGAACCGCTGACGTAGGTAGTCAATTTTGCAAACAAAAGAACTTTTATTGCTAATTATTGATGCTGAAACAACAGAAAATAACTATGAATCATTTGAATCTGATTCCAATGATGATTTTCAGCCTTCTGATGGGTCGAGAAATGCCAAATGGAAATAGTAATAGAATGGTGATAGTACTGATCGTAATAGTGGTGACTGTCTGCACTTTCATAAAAATTTCAAAACATTTTTTTAAATATAAAAATACCACGAATGTAAAGAGCCTAGAGAATGGATTACAAAAAAACCCACCAAGATCAACTTTCTAGCTCAAGTAGTTCAAAAGTTATAATTTTTTTTTTCAAAACCACTTTGTTACTATGGCAACAGTGAGGATTCAGATAAGAATACTCCTAACGTTACAAAAATGGGTATAACTCCGTAACAAAATGGAATATTTTCAAAATGTAAAATGCATTATGATCAAAAATGGATATACTTTTTGGGGATTGAAACAGAATAGGATATCAGCTACACAGACCGTATGGTAGTCTGATAAGTTCAGATTTGGTGTGCAATTTTAAAAATATAAAACATTTGATCTCACAATTTTACCTAAAAAATTTAACTTATTGCTGTTATATTGTTTTATATTTTACATATTATTATTTTCTGTCTAATTTGCTTTAATTTGATATGAAATACAGCTATCATAATTTGATATGAAATACAGCTATCATAATTTGATATGAAATACAGCTATCATAATTTGATATGAAATACAGCTATCATAATTTGATATGAAATACAGCTATCATAATTTGATATGAAATACAGCTATCATAATTTGATATGAAATACAGCTATCATAATTTGATATGAAATACAGCTATCATAATTTGATATGAAATACAGCTATCATAATTTGATATGAAATACAGCTATCATAATTTGATATGAAATACAGCTATCATAATTTGATATGAAATACAGCTATCATCTTGCTAAAAGAAATGTATTCAAAATTAATTAATAGATAGGAGCACCCTAAAAAATTTCCATTGGCCGAATACTGGTTTGGCACGAACGTGGAAAACCCCCTGGCGTGGAAAGAGTTAAGGGACCCGGGTCCGAATAGCGGCGATGCGTTTCCGGTTCCAATTTGACTAAATGCCTAACCCTAACCTGGATGTCAGTTGTTTACAAACAAGTTTACAAACATATAGTCCATTCAATTATCTTTCATTTGATAACAAAATTTGTCTTACAAACCCTACAAAAAATTTTAAATATTTTTTAATAAACTTAAACTCTAACTTCTCGGACCCGGGTCCGAATAGCCACAGCCAATATTAAAAGACACTAATCTCACTGAAACTTTTTGAAACGATAACTCAGTCGAGCCAATGGACCATACCGTGTTGATCGATCTCCAACAATAAACTAAACGGTTATGACCCTAGAAATAGTGGTGTGTTTAGACCCAATAAACAGACATTTCTAAATGGAAGACTACGCCACATTTTTTTGAACTAAACTCTGTTGCACCTAGCTGTTGCCCATATCTGTTGCCCATATCTGTTGCCCATATCTGTTGCCCCTAGCTGTTGCCCCTAGCTTTTGCCCCTAGCTGTTGCCCCTAGCTTTTGCCCCTAGCTGTTGCACTAGCTGTTGCCCCTCTCGTTTTGCCTTGTGAATTTCTCTTGCTTCTTATCGCGAGTCCTTTCGCGAGTGTTCTGTGCTGCCATCGATCCACGGCCTATACCAGTCCAAGCTATTAAATTGTGTTGATTTTCTTATCAGAATGTTGAAGAGTTCCAAAAGGAAAAGCTCCGATTTTTGTTCCCCTTCTATTGTGCAGTCCGTTGTTTGACAGTTATCGGCCCTTTAAAGCCTATAGTGAAAAGCCGCCCCAGGGGTCATGCCAGTAATCTCCACTTTTTCTTTCCCCTATCGATCTGCGTTTTTTTAAATACCCTTAAAATGGGGGACGCTTTGAACACTCGAGTTATGAATGAATGTTTTAAGATTATACTTGACATATCTGGAGCTCAGATCTGTGTCATTGCCTGGCAGGCGTTGTGGAGGTCTACAAGCGTTTTCACATTGCCACTTTAACGGTGAACGCTGGGATATTTTGTAATGACGATTCCAACAGGTGGACTCCATAACGGAATGTTGTCAATCGTGTTGTTATTATTATTATGCTTTGGAAATGTGGTAGCAGCAGCAGAGCTGGTGTAACTTTAACGGGCTGTGCGGTAGATGGGTACTCACTAGTGCCTAAATGTACATTAACTTCGGTACTTAGAAGTGCATGTGATGTTAATGTTCAACTCAAAGATGAAAATATTACTCTAAGTTGGCGTGTTATTGTGGGGCTCTTTTTTAGGTGCGGGGGGGGGGGGCGAATAGTTAATTGCAAAGTTGTTGTTTTTGTTATTATTCATTGCAAATAAATAGTAATATGGAAGAAATTCTAGACATTTTTTTTTTATTTCTTAAAGAACACTGGAACTTGTAGTGTTTCCAACCGAATTCCCAGAGAAATACCCATCTCCAGAACTCTTAAGTTTTGCTGTAGGAGAATTGTTATGTAGCCTGTATTAAAGAAAATTTCTAGTGCAGTATCGTGGTATGGGGCCCGTTTCCTCTCCAAAAATTTCAGAACCGCTAATTGGTACCCCGCTGGTTGTTCAAGACGTCAGTGACGTCAGCACGTCTTCCAAGAGGGCATCTACGTCAGTGTCGGGTATTACCTCTCTAAGGGGAGATCATTGTTGACTTGAACTAGGATCTGTTACTCTGCGTGTGAGGCACTTTGTGCTGGCGCTGGTCCGTCCTGTGGAATCTTCGATCGGCATGGTCACGCCTTTTGGACTATCGGGGCGTGATTCTTTGTTAGCTTTGCACTTACCGTAGGTTGGTTACACATCAATTTGACTCTGGAGGTGAACTAGTTCGGTGCGCAATAGTGCGTCAACTAATTCAAGGAAAAACAATACTTTTTGTTAATTTGACAGCGTAGTGTTTTTTTTTTGTTGTTTTTTTTTTTTTGGTACTTTTAAAACCATTAGCTTTCTTAGCCTTGGTTACTTTGAGTGATATAATATAACAGTATCGGATTTTAGGGGGGGGGGTGGATTTTTAAAAAAATGTTAACTTTGGTGGNATATATGCGGTCTATTTGGGACATGCAATTTGACCTCAATTCATATTTATTATTAGAAAGAACATTGGAATTAGATCAGTGATGATAATCTCCCGTTGGATCCACTTGGGATCATACCGGAGCTGAAAGATAAAGGATCAAGTTGTTATCATTGATGTCTGGTTCTCCGTTTAGTCGCTGTACTTCCATTGAAATAAATCTTTGAGGCACTAGGCCCACGTGATCAATACGGTCATGGGCCCACACCGTCAGTACGCCGCTGGGCTGGCGCTGAGTACTCCACCGAGCCAGACTGTGAGCACGCCAATGGGCCCCGTACCGTGAGTACACGGGTGGGCCCACACCGTGAGTGCGCCACTGTGCCCCCCCCCAGAGTCAGTACGTTACTGCTAATACTCAGCTGCTCCACCCGTCTAATTTGTCTGATCCCCCATAACGAGTACCTGCCCTTCAGCTGATAACACATTTCATATTTTGGACTGATTGATCGCTGGGTGGTACTGACGTCACTATCTCACTAATCCTCATTGTGTGTTTACAAAAAAAAACAAATTGTGCGGCACAGTGTCAAACACGAACATTTGGTGTAGCTCAGTTGCTGCTAGTTGTAGTTCAGTTTCAGAAAGTTGTCATGGTGAAAAGCTAAAGTTTCTAAAGTTGTGTTGTAAGTTTCTAAAGTTGTGTTGGTGTTAAACTACAGTTTCTAAAGTTGTGTTGGTGCTAAACTAACGTTTCTAAAGTTGTTTTGGTGTTAAACTAAAGTTTCTAAAGTTGTTTTGGCGTTAAACTAAAGTTTCTAAAGTTGTTTTGGCGTTAAACTAACGTTTCTAAAGTTGTTTTGGTGTTAAACTAAAGTTTCTAAAGTTGTTTGGTGTTAAACTAAAGTTTCTAAAGTTGTGTTGGTATTAAACTAAAGTTTCTAAAGTTGTTTTGGTGTTAAACTAAAGTTTATAAAAATTAAGGTTAATGAAGTTTTATTGGTACACACATTAATTTACAATTTACTCGCCGTTTATGTAGATTGCTTTATGATACTAAAGTTGTCAAATTTTCTGTACAATTTTGTGTTGGAACACAGTGATCGGCCTCGAGGTGTAAACATTTGGACGTAAAAGAAAAGATCAAAATTCAGTATGTGAACTTGATGTAACTATATTTTAATTAAAAAATATTTATAAAAAAAAAAAACAATAACAATAACAAACGAAAACCTCAATCCCGTGATTTTAATTTCAAAGCGGTGTCAAGTTTTCTGAACAATTGGCAGTTTTTTAATCGGACATTACAAGGAAAGGAATCATGACGCTAGAAGAAAACCCTTCGCACAAGGACGGGGAACACTACGGCAAATACGGACCCTCTGCGGTGAGGGACGTTTCTTACGTCAGCAAGGAGGACCAGGACAAGCCGTCGGCGGCCGTCAAACAACGCAGAAACGGGGAGTACGTTGTAGTCGAGAAAATTCCGGTGGAGAACTCACCCCGTCTGAGCCGGCGTGGATCTTTGAGCCGCAGTTTCGAGGATGGCGAGGGTTCTTTGGACGACCACAAACCGGACTGGAAGTACTGGCCCAAATATAACGACAACCACGTGCCGAGACCTTACGACGACGACCCTGTTTTCGGCCAGCACGCCATGAAGACTTTGCCGCCCATCAATTTGGGGTGGAAGGCGGAGCCGGTGGTGGGCTCGCTGTCAAACATCCACCACCAGCCGGGCGGGGGGGACCAGCCGATCTTTAATGAGAGGATCAAATGGAAAACCAGGTCCAAGATTGCATCGTTGGAGAATATCGACTACAGGGCGAGGATGAAAAAGTGGGTGCTGGCCACGAGTCCTAGGCCGAGTCAGGGGCGGAGGTACTACACCACCGGCGGCGCGGACGTCATACTGACCAACTACAAATTCGAGCGCGTGAGTCCCAGAGTCGGCTCCCTCGACAATTTGGGCCACACCCCCAGGGGCGGGGACGTGGCCATTCCCAACCAGCATCTGTCCTGGAAAGGAAAATCGAAAGTCGGCTCCCTCGACAACATCAACCACCGGCCCGAAGGTGGCGACATCTATATCATGAACCAAACGGTGGAGTGGAAGGCCAAGCCCAGGGTGGGCTCGCTGGACAACATCAATCACAAACCCAGGACGACCGTCGGCCTCATTCCCAACGTCCGGCAGACGTGGGACGGCAGGCCGAGGATCGGCTCGCTGGACAACATCCACCACACCCCCGGCGGGGGCAATGTTGTTATCCCCAGTCAGAAGTTACACTGGCGGGCTGAACACAAGTCCCACTTTTGTCACAGAGATCTGGAGGAGGACTGGTGACTGACGTCATGGTGTAAGTAGTAGGTTGGGGGTGGGGCTGGTGACTGACTTCATGGTGTAAGTAGGAGGTGAGGGGGAACTGGTGACTGACGTCATGGTGTAAGTAAAGGGGTGGGGAGGGGCTGATGACTGACGTCATGGTGTAAGTATGAGGGTGGGGGGTTGGTGACTGAGTCATGGTGTAAGTAGGAGGTAAGGGGGGACTGGTGACTGACATCATGGTGTAAGTAGGAGGTGGGGGGGACTGGTGACTGACGTCATGATGTAAGTAGGAGGTGGGAGGGGACTGGTGACTGAGGGGGGGGGGGGGGGGGGGGGGGGGGGGGGAATTGATCGTATTCATGATTGTGTAAGTATGAGTTCCATGGATAATTGTGCAACAAGATAAGATCAGCTTTATTTTTCCCTGTTTGCTTTTGAGAAAAAAACAACTCCAAAGAAATTCAAATGGAGCAAAAACTGAGTTTTGTATTGCTTCACCTTATACTCTTGAAAATCTCACTGAGGTGTGGAAATGGGGTCGAGGAAATGGTATGTTGGACAGCGAAGTAATAAGTAATGATCTCAAGTATCTGTCTGACATCGTGAGATGATGGTGTATTTTCTTATCTGCACTTGTGCCAGTGTAGTATGATGGTATAGCTTCGTATCTGCACCTATGCCCATGTAGAGATGGTATAGCTTTTATCTGTACATCTGCCAGTGTACTATGATGGTATAGCTTGATATCTGCTCCTCTTCCGGTGTAGTATGATGGTATAGATTCTTATCTGCCCCCCTGCCAGTGTAGTACGATGGTATAGCTTGATATCTGCTCCTCTGCTGGTGTAGTATGATGGTATAGATTCTTATCTGCACCTCTGCCGGTGAAGTATGAGTTCCAGTCAGAGTTGCTGTTCTTGTTGCATTTCCAACAGGAAGTGCCAAGCAATAACCAGTCTTTCATCAAACGTGTTGTTTCACAACTCCTTGGTTTATTTAGCACTCTAGTCTATCTCTCTTGAACACACAGTATTTCTTTATCTCTCTTGAACACCTGGTATCCACCTTGAACACTTAATCCCTCTGACCTTAAAACACCAAGTCTCTGTATCTCTCTGGTACACACCATGTCTCTGTGTCTCTGGAACACACCATGTCTCTGTATCACTCTCTGGAACACATCATGTCTGTGTATCTCTCTCTGGAACACACCATTTCTCTGTATCTCTCTGGAACACATCATGTCTCTGTATCTCTCTGTTACACATCATGTCTCTGTATCTCTCTGGAACACACCATGTCTCTCTATCTCTCTGGAACACACAGTGTCTCTGTATCTCTCTGGAACACTCCGTGTCTCTGTATCTCTCTTGAACATACTGTGTCTCTGTGTCTCTCTGGAACACACCATATCTCTGTATCTCTCTCTGGAAGACACCATGTCTCTGTAGCTCTCTCTGGTACACACCATGTCTTTGTATCTCTCTGGAACACACTGTGTCTCTCTATCTCTCTGGAACACACTGTGTCTCTGTGTCTCTCTGGAACACACCATGTCTCTGTATCTCTCTCTGGAAGACACCATGTCTATGTATCTCTCTCTGGAAGACACCATGTCTCTGTATCTCTCTCTGGAAGACACCATGTCTCTGTATCTCTCTCTGGTACACACCATGTCTCTGCATCTCTCTGGTACACACCATGTCTCTGTATCTCTCTGGTACACACCATGTCTCTGTATCTCTCTCTCTCTGGAATACACCATGTCTCTGTACTGTATCTCTCTGGTACACACCATGTCTCTGTATTTCTCTGGTACACACCATGTCTTTGTATCTCTCTCTGGAACACACTATGTCTCTGTATCTCTCTCTGGAACATACCATGTCTCTGTATCTCTATGGAAAACAACATGTCTCTGTATCTCTCTAGAACACATCATGTCTGTATCTCTCTCTGGAACACACCATGTCTCTGTATCTCTCTGGAACACACCGTGTCTCTGTATCTCTCTCTGGAACACACCATGTCTCTGTATCTCTCTCTGGTACACACTATTCTCTGTATCTCTCTGGAACACACCGTGTGGCTGTATCTCTCTGGAACACACCATGTCTCTGTAATCTCTCTCTGAAACACACCATGTATCTGTATCTCTCTCTGGAACACATCATGTCTCTGTATCTCTCTGGAACATATGGAACATACAGTGGGTGAAGGCTTGAAAAGCATACCTGGTGTATTCCTTTTTATTGTGTTGTTACCATATTTGTTTTTGCTCATGATTATATATATATATATATATATATGTATATATATGTATATATTTATTTATTTATTAAGGCATTTTTATATAGTGCTTACCTTAAAGCTCTAAGCGCTTTACAATTATTAAAAACATGTAAACTAACTAAAGAAAAAATGAGACATTAGGATAGTAACTACTATACTATAGAAACAATTAAAATGGCTATCAAACGAGGACACTTTGGCACGTTTTGGCCTATACTACAGGATCAACCCGAGACAGAAAATGAGGCAGGGCAAGGAGGATGCATCACAGGTCATAGGCCTACATAGATAAATATATAGATATATATACATATATATATATACATAGATAAATGTATATATATATATATTTATATATGTATATATTTATATTTATATATACATGTATATGTATAAATATATGTATGTATATATATAATATATATATATATATATAATA
>CAXITT010000075.1:1656937-1716886 GCA_964033795.1 Lymnaea stagnalis
AACTCTGAAATCAAACCCGGAGATGGAGTCCCGAAAGGCGGATAACATTGATACAATGAAACATTCCGACAACTCCTGCGACGTCACTGGTGCCAAGCTGTATCATCCAATGATGTTCCCTTGGGTTACCCAGCGGCGTGGAGAGAGGCGATTTGCTGTTGGGAACCAGCTTATAATCCTTCAAGTATAATAATCCCAGGCTATGTGGATTTCGTCCTACGAAGCCCACTCCATCGTCACATTGTGACGGACGGATGCCAGCAATGTATATACATATATATATGTGTGTATGTGTGTGTGTGTGTGTATATATATGTGTGTGTATATATATATGTGTGTGTATATATATATATACTATATAGTAGTCACAGTAACTATATATATATATATATATATAAATCAAGGATAAACTAAGTTTTTGTTGTTGTGTTTATATGTATTTAAGGAAACAAGTACCATGATTCTTAAGATAAGTTCAGTATCAACACTAGAGCTAACAGTTGAATTATGTTAAGAGACTGTTAGGCCCCATGCTTTACTTTTCAAAAAGAGTCTGCAGTAGTTGCTTTTTTGTCTTGGTTAGTCTGTGATCATTCCAGGTATTTTGCCTGGAGGCACTTCTTTTGATGTCCGTTTTATTCTTGCTTTTTGGTGGGGGGTGGGGTGGGGGGGGGCTGCTCAGAAGCCTTAATGAACCTTTCATTATTAATTACATTAATTATAATTTCCTTGATGGTCGACCTGAAACCTTCGTTACACAGTCCATATTTATACTAATAACCTCTTACACAGTCCATGTCTGTACTAAAGACCTCACCTTACACACTCCATGTCTGTACTAAAGACCTCACCTTACACAATCCTTGTCTGTACTAATGACCTCACCTTACACAGTCCATGTCTTTACTAATGACCTCATCTTACACAATCCACGTCTTTACAAATGACCTCCTCCTACACAGTCCATGTCTGTACTAAATGCCTTACCTTACACAGCCTTTGTCTTTCCATATGAGATCTCATTAATTTTACTTCAAGTGGTCAAGTGTTTTGGACACGTACATTGAAGCTTTTACAGAATCCATATCATTGTTTGTCAGCACCCTTCCTTGAGATGTTAAAACTAAATACTAAGACAATGTCTCTTATTTTTGTTTCATCCAACAGACTGAGATAACTGCCGTCAATGGAGCATCATCAGACAACTGAACTCACACAATCTTAGAGCAGTAGCTGTTTAGACCGTAGCCATAGCAACTGTGTGACAGGCCCACCCCACAACCAATGAAACGCAAGCATTTATCCATCCAATCGACACTGTGCTAGCCTTCATTGCACTAGTCACAAACCAATGCAGAAAGATTACAACTCTCTTAACATTGCTACTGACTAAATCCATCCTTGATTCTAATGTGACAATGTATCGGGGTGCTGCCATCTAATAGGATTGCTTTTAATTATATCTTGTAATTTTTTTAAAAAGGAAAAGAAAATTGAAAGACATCTCTAGTTTTCTTTATGTAATACATAGATTTATTGTTCAACATTCATTTGATTTGTTGTCTTTATTTTTTTTTTAATATTTGGGAAGCTCACGGAATTGCCATGTCATGATCCGTTGATATTCAAAGAGAAAATATTTTTAAAAATCTCTTAGAGTCTTGACTGAAATTCCTGGGTATATCCAATTATACCTTTTTATTGCCAGTCCTTTATTTTTGCACGTTTCGAGGTTCAACTTGAGTAAATGTTGAAACAAGAGTGCTTCTTGGAAAGCACTACATAAAAACCAAAGGACTGCAACTTCAAAAGGCATTGTCAAATTTTTTTTCGAAGTTGTAAAAGAATGGAAAGAAAAAATATTTGTATTTAGGAAAATTATAACAAATTTAGATGGTAAATTAAGAAACAGGAAAAGCTAGTATGAAGCTCCTTATAATTGAATTCCAGCTCAGCGAACTCAGCGTTTGGAATAGTCTACAGCCTATGATGTATTTCTTGACATTGTGACCTGAAATTGTGTTAACCTTGTATATTGCAAAGCTTTCCGTGGGCCTTTTCTCAAACTTACGTTGTATGTTTTTGTAGGTAACATAATTATGTATTTGTTTCATGTTCACCTGTAACTGCTTCAGAATGAGGTTATTTTTTCTTCATTCCTTGGTTGTTGTTTTTTTTTTTTTTTTTTACAGGAGACTGTTGGATATTCTAAAAATTTAATTTTCTCCCTTTGGATAACACACACAAAAGACAAAAAAATTAATTTCCCTGATACTTATATTCAAATAATATGATTATCAACTTGTGACAGGTTAAAATCTAGTTTAGAAAATTGATTTTTTGAAAAACTTTTTTGAAAATTGAAGAAGGCAGACTCAAGTTTTTCTTTCTGTTGCAATTTTAACAGGAACATGAGCCATATTGTCACAGGCAATATTCCCCAATCATTAACTGCTTTCGAATAGTAAAGTCTGGCAATTTCACCATCTCATGGTGGTCACTAACTGACAGTGGTCACTATACTTGTGACACTCGGAAAACCTGGATAAAGAGCTCCATTTTGTCAATTCTACCCAAGCCCAGTTTTATGTCATTTGAATGTCAATTCACATCACCATCATTTGAATGTCAAGTCTCATCACCATCATTCTGTGTCCAACCTCATTCATCTAACTTGGCTTTGTTAAGTTTTTTTTTTTTAAAAAAAACAACGTTTTGTCTCTTTGTCTTCAAACATTTCTTAAGCTATTGAGCTTGGTTTCCACTTTTGACCACTCCCCAAAGATTCCATGTGTTAATTAATGCACAGATGAAATAGTTCTTTTTTTTTTTTTTTTTTAAAAAATTTTGTCTGTTTTTTTTGTTCACAATTTCTTTTAAAAAATTGTTTTTTTTTTGCTGTTAAATTTTTCCACTCCCCAAAGATTCCATGTGTTAATTAATGCACAGATGAAATAGTTCTTTTTTTTTTTTTTTATAAAAAATTTTGTCTGTTTCTTTTGGTCACAATTTCATTTAAAAAATTGATTTTATTCTGCTGCTAAATTGTTCCCTCTATCACTTAGTTCAAAGATTATTTATTATTCAATCATACCAACCGTTTCAATTTTATAATATTTAGAAATATTATAATGGTTTTCAATATTTTTTTGCAGTAAGTTAGAATGATTCAATTTCTCTATAGGCCACACAATTAAAAAATATAGTTTTTTCACTGAAGATAATGACACAAAATGTTCTACAAATTATTTCAGTTTTGTTGCTTTTTTTTGTTGAAGAAAAGCCCCTATGATTTTTTTTCAAAAAAGGAATATTACTTTATTGTGATAAAGATTAATGCTTTATATGTGTATGTAATTACATCATGCAAATTGCTCCATTTCATATCCCGGATTATGTTTGACAAACTTGTCTTCGGAATGTTCATTACGCAAGCTCATGGAAGAAATGGAATTTTATGCAATAGCTTCCAATTTTAACCCTCAAAATCTATTTCAAATATTTTTAATTCAAAAACAGTTAATTAGCTAGCTCAGCTGTTACTGCTTTATCTCTATTTCTAGCTCAATTTAAAATTTAATGCATTTCATTTTAAAATTATATTTCCTTTTTTTTTTTCTTTCTTGTAAGTAGAGTATAATTTTCCAAATCTGTCTTCTTCGTGATGCTTCACATTGCTCATTGATTTGTAGCAAATAACCAAACACCCCCACACTCCACTACCTTTAAAAAAATATAAAGGAACATTAATTAGTGTTGTATAAAAAAATTGAGCTTTTTTTCTAACATCTTGTATTTCACCCACTCACCACTTCAATAAGCTTAATGACCATATTGAAATGTTTACATGTTTTTCTTAAGATCTGAATATATTTTTATTTTATTTTTTTGTTAGGACAACCGTGACAACCTAAGCATATCATGATTTGCTCCCTTGGGTCTGTTAAAAACTGATAACAGTTATAACACTTTACTGAATAGTTTTTAGTTTAAACAAAATTTTCTATCAACATTGTCATGTACAGAAAATAATTACCATATAATTTGTTTTTTGGTTTGTTTAGATTTTAAAAAGTCAAAGATGAATTGTCTTCACGTACTACTTAACCATAATTTGCATCATTTCTATCTGTACCATTAACCATCATTCACTGTGAAATAAATAAGTATTCAAGATATACCTGCTTGATCCAATTTTTTATTATTAATTTATTTCATTTTAAAAAAATTTGTTTGCTTAAATTATATTCTTTCATCACGAAGAGTTCCAGTAGAAACCTAAAGGCACTTTTCTATTTTGTTACTGAAGAGCTACATGGCAGAGGGTTATAAAAAAAAACAAACAAAAAAAATCTTAGATTTCATCGTTTTGTTGTATTTATCTGTTGTTTTGTTAATTAACTTTGACCATAATTTTACAATGTTTACAGCTCCAATAGTTTTACTGTAAGGCCTCTTGTAACAACAGTCTCAATATGTGTCCTCAGTTCTTGCCTTGCTGCTGTAAAACGCTGAATGTTCAACAATTAAATTATTTTTCTTTATCATTAATGACTATTCAAACTTGTTCTTATTATTATTATCTTTATCATTCTTATTATTATTATAACAATTATTGTACGCATGTTTTCTTGGCTGTAAACAAAGGCTCGAGTCAAATAAAATAAAATTCTTTGTTAGAAAACGGCATTTCGTCGGTAATTGGCAAGTCTGACTGTTAAATTTTCATCACAAACATCCTAATAGAAATAAAGAAAACCTTTTTCCAAAGTTCCCTTTGTTTCAATATCTGAACCAGAAAATCTGTATGAAGTGGAAGACATCCATACATAACACACAGAAAATATTATTCCATATGTTTTTGGGTGTTTTTTTTAAAGAACAATTCTTTAATTGGAGATCGATTTGCCAAAGCATTTATGATGGCAGAAACTTGAGTAGAGTTAAAAAGGGTTTAATACTAGTGTTGTTTGTAGAACCTGTGCAGTGGCCACACTTAACAAAAGTTTTAACAAGGAAATGATTATATTCCTCTGAACATTTTATGATTTAACGAGTACGTGCTAGAATGCTTCACTTTTCATTTTACTTCTATTCTTATTACATGTGCCACAAAGGTCATCCAGTTCCTAAATTTTTACAATGCTGAAGATCATAAATTAAATAACATTAGCACACTTGATTTTCCCATTGATTCAGTAAGCCTACTTCAAACCTTTGATGAAATATTATCCACTAGGTGTAGCCCGCCAAACTTTGGTGACAGCAATGGTGAAGTTCCCATCTACTAAAGTTACTTGACAAAACATGAACTCAAGTAACACACATTTAAGAATCCCACTTTTTGCTTTAACTAACACCCCCCCCCCCTCCATTGATATGTCACTGCACACTTTTAATTTCACGCCCAAAAACCTTTGATGAAATATTATCCAACAGGTGTAGCCCGCCAAACTTTGGTGAAAGCAATGGTTAAATTACCATCTACTAAAGTTACTTGACAAAACATTAACTCAAGTAACACACATTTAAGAATCCCACTTTTTGCTTTAACTAACCCCCCCCCCCCCTCCATTGATATGTCACTGCACACTTTTAATTTCACGCCCATGAGCTATATTAAATATTCTGATGTCCCAACCACTTTTAAACAGAATATTTTTTTACACATTTAAATTGACATGATTTCATTTTCCTAAAAGAAAATATTATGCACCAAACAAAGTTGCATTATATAAAAAAAATCTATAATTTAATTTAGCATAGTTATCAGGAATTATATTTTACGAGCTACTGAACTCATTATTGAACTTTATACTCTCTTTCAAACCTTTACTCATTTAGAATTATTTGTAGTATTCTCTCGATAAAAAATTTGCTGATCAGCAGCAGTCCACCAGTCACACCAGAAGCTTAATATATATATAAGAGATATGTCTGCAGAAAAAATTAAAATGTGTAATTTTAAAATCAAGTGTCTAACTCATTTTACATGTAATTCACAAATTAAGTAATAGATCGGATCCTAACTCAGTAACGTATAGAGTCATGTAGACCTTTCGGCACATGGATTAAGACCTTACTCAAGTCATGTGCAAACTAAAATTCAGATATCAATCAGGCACATGCAAACAATAAATTGAGGGATCGGAACCTTGTATCAAGGTAAAGTTATTTTTGTTTAATTAATACACAAGATGTTGTACTAGAAGCTTTTATTTCAACAAAATTTAAATATTTTCAGAGCTCTTAATAAACTTAACATATTTTATCATTTTCGTTCAAACCGAATCGTAGTCAAGAAAAGAATTACCTCCAGTCATGAAAAAAAAGCATATTTCATATTGTTAAAATTAAAAATCATCTATTTACCCCAGCTTATTGTATACTGGTATATCAAATATTTATAATTTTTTAAATAAAATTGAAAAAACAAAAAGAACATGTAGAGTAAAAAACATTCTTAAGTGCGCTATGTATATAATTATATTTACATACATTTCACAAACAAATTTGGAGAAACCAATCATTTTAAAATGAAGGTATGTCTTGGCATTATAGAACTAGCAAAAATGTTCAATAAGTTGTGAGAACAAGACCAAATTAGGTCAGATTAGCCGAGTTTTATAGTCACATTGTAAGCCAATTTCTCAAATGGTAGTATGGTTAAAAATGTACATTTTTTGCCAACAAGTCTGATTTAAAAATAGCATTTTAAAGTAATATAATATAATTTATTATAATACTTTTGGTTTCATCATCTTTTACTGGTTCTTTTTTTTTTTTAAATCTCAAAGTGATGTTTTAAAATACTATTGAGATGTCTAAGACCAAATGCGAACAAAGTTGTCACTGCCCCCTGATACCATGAATTCTCCTGAAGGATCAAAGTATATACATTGGACAGCATCTTCATGGCCGGCCACAGCTGTGATCTGTTGAAGGATAAAAAAAACAAACCACATGAGGAAGACAGAATTATAGCTATTTAATTAATAGCTTGAGTCAAATAAAAGTACTTTCAAAATATTCCTTTGCAATGAATTATAATTGTTATTTATGAACCAGCTCTATTTATCACCATCTTAATAGATTTCAGCAAAAGACTGTAGCTACAATTTAAAAATTAAAAATGTAAACTTATTTGACTTAGCTTATCAACATTTACCATTTCGATCAACAACATGATAAGTTCATAAAACCTCCACTTACCAGCCCAGTGGCAAGCTCGTATATCTTGATAGTGCTGTCACTACTAGCCACAGCAATTACTGTGTTGGATGGGTCAAAGGCCAGTTTGTTTGCAGCTTGAGGGCCAACATCAAAACTGGCTATTGGAGCTACACTGCGAACATCCCATAATTTCACCACACCATAAGCGTCACAGGAAGCAATGGTGGAACCCTGGTGTATGATACAATTTTTCATGAAACAAATCACATTAATTAATAAAACATGCAAGTCCCATGTAATTCATGGCCGCCATATACAAGTCTATGGCCAAACTCTATGTAATAAAGTTTAATCTATGAAGTAAAGCAAATTGCAAAAAATGAAAGTGCTTAATTTTAGGCTTAAAGTAAAAATAGAATAGCTGCATGTTTTAATTAGCTTTTTAATTTGGGGAATAAATAACTTAAAATTCAGCACCCTGAAGTCAGAAATCTTATTGAGAACTAATAAGTCCCTGATATGGCTTAGAGAATTCACTGAATTGCTGTTATTTTTTCACTAGTGAAATAATTTAACGTGGATGTCTCGTGTTTAAATTGTTTTATTTATGTGCTGAAAATGTACAATGCAATCAAAAAAGTATTTCCATTTGTTTGGATCAATAAAAGAATCTTATCTTATCTTATCTTAAAGAAAAAAGCATAAAGTTTGAAAAAATGAAATATTGGATTCTTGGATAAATATAAAATTATCTTTTTTCTCAATTAATATTTTCAATAACTTTTTTAAGGCCGAGGATAACTGTTGTGCAGAGGATGACCTACTTGGTGTTGTTCCAGTTCTCATTGAGCAGTACGGATATAAATGAGACACTAATAATATATAAACTTACACGTAGATTGAAGGTGGCATGGTTGACTGAATGCATATGACCGTAAAATGTTTGGGCACACAATCCCTGCAAGGAAAACAAAGGATAACTCATTTCTTTTTGGTATACTTGAGGGCAAAATATTTTTCTTTCACCTCATAAAAGGGATTACGCTGACTAAAATGAAAATTGTTCTTTCAAATTTTGACACCGAATTAGTGAATTCATTACAATTCTTAAAAGTTCTAAAAAGTGAACAAAAAAATCATGGTATTTAACAACCAAAAAACAATTATTCAAATATTTTGTTTTGTGGCACAGTAGTTTATTAGATGAAAACTTTATTTTAAAAAAGAAGTAGAATTGAATATGTGCACATTTAAACAACCGACAGCTTCTGTCTAACAAAATAACTGTTTGACTCAAATCTTACATTGAACTATAAATACTATAATACTGGAAATTAACCAATCTAGCAAACATATTAGCAAATGACAGCAAAAGGATACATTTTTTGTAACCAGATTTAAAATTGCCAACTTACAGTCCTACCATCCCAAAGTGAAACAGTTTTATCTGCTGAGCTGGTCAGTAGGGTGTTGCTGTAAGGAAAGAACTGGACGGTGTTTACAGAGTCTGTATGACCCCTCAAAGTGTGACGGCATCGAAGACTGAAAAAGTACAAGTAAACAAATTTTTTTTTATTTACTGAGCCCACATGAATAGGGCCAGGGTATCTCACACACTGTGTGCTTTCATGAATTAATTAATTTAATTGTTTATTACACAGTATGTTCTATAAAAAATGTTAATGCACTGAGACTTGGCATTTTATATGAACTTATACAAAAATGATAAATGTAGACAGAGGTTAGCTTAAGGTTGTGTTATTGTTTTTTTTATTTCAGATATATGTGTTGCATTTTTTAAATTGGTTTAAGTTAAAGCTTTTTATTTTTCTCTTTTAAGAAAACTCATTCAACTGGTTTAATGTGATACACATGCCTGATCCTGAAAAAATAAACTCTCAAACCCTTATTTTTGTTTGATGGGAAGCAAGTAAATGAATACAAATACCACATAAGTCATATGTTTCCTGAAACAGCCTGTTGGGCTAAGGCAATAAAGACATAGTTAATCTGAGCAAAGACTACAATCATTTAATCCCCTTTAATGTCTAGAAATGTTGTTGGCACCTGTTAAGATCAAAAACTTTTGCACTGTTGTCCATTGAGCTGGTGGCCAGGAAATCCCCACAATTATGCCATGAACAGCTCCACACTGTGAAAATAATTTTGATGTCATATAAAGTGATGTCTTTAAGAAAAAAAAAATCTGCTTACTGATAGTGCAAAAATTTTTTTTAAATTTACAGTAATGTTAATAAATCAAACAGATATTCTCAACAAAGTCAAATCATATTCAGTGTTTGATTCATTTTCAATTTTAAACATTCACACAGCTGTAGCTCGTCTAATTTAGAAAATAGATGTAATATTTTTTACTGGATATTGTTAACTTCAACAAGATTACTTCAAATAAAATACTATAAAATTGAAATACTATGTAACTAAATAATGTGTGTGGTGACGACGGGAAATAGGTTTTACCAGCTGCAGAATGATCAGTGAAGGTGTGCACACAGGCAGCCTTTGAAAAGTCCCAGATTTTCACAGTGGTGTCTCCACTTGTTGTTGCAAGACTGGATCCACTGGATTTAAATAATAATTATTTGAAACAGAAATAATACATTCCCTTAAATAGAACCTAGCTGTCAAAATTTGAAAGTGAGGAGTTCTCGCATGAGGGCCAAATAATCATTAAGATATTCAGGGCAATAACTTACAGTAGAATAATTGAAAGCGCCCAGCATAAGGAAGTGAGCGCTGAATTTCTTTCTGAAAAATATCCATTGCTTACTCTAACATTTTGGATATTGCATTCTTTAGAAAGTAAAAACTTTTTTAAATAACATTTTTTGATATTGAAATTTACTCTAGTATCAGTTAAAGCAGTTTTATTCCCCTTAATGATAAAAATAGATTGAGAAACTCACTGAATCTAATTTCATCAGAAATTATTGCAATTAATTTTTGACTCAAGTTTGGGGGAAATAATATCTAGATATTGATCAAGGCCAACATTGCATGTAGATTAAGTTTGTTTTTAATATGGTTATCAAGTTATTGAGTAAAACACAAGACTTAAGAAAATTAAGCCTACATTGGATGGAAGTCACAGTCAGACACCCAATCAGTGTGACCCTCTCCTGTCATAATTATTTCCCCACTAGGTATGGCCCATATCTTCCAAGTCTGGTCATCACTTGCAGTGGCCAGGATTTGTTTTCTCGGGTGAAGAGACAATCTGAAGAGATAAAATGTTAAAATTAAACAAATTATTATTAAGATATAATACCATCAGATGGTACTGAATTTTTGCTAGCTTTCAGCTCAAGTGCTACTGAAGGATTAGAAAAGATAAAAATAATAGTAATAAATTACCTGTATTTCTGAAATTTATTCAAATTGATATTTTCATATAAAATATTTGCAAACATTTTTTGACAATGTTTTAAAAAACACTTTCAGAGGATTTTTCTAATACAGTCGAACCCGCTTATCTCCATCTCGGTTAACTCGCCAACCCTGTTATGTCAACGTTTTTGAAGTGGAATTGCCAAATTCTCTTCTTGTCTTAGCATTGTCTCCTCGGTTAAGTCGATTCTTTTATGTCACCGAACCCTGATATCTCGAGCACAAAAAGTGGCCAAATTTGCCACTTAACTTCGATAATCTCGATCCCCATGACAAATCACCGGCTTTTGAAAATTATATACAACAGAAATGTGCCTACTTCAAACTGTAGTAATTAACTTCACACAGCAATTAACTTCACACAGCAAGAAATGAGGAGCGAGAGGCTTGCAAGCAAAAGAGAGAGGTCGCAGTATCTGTCCTATTTATAGCAAACCCGCTTGCGTTAAATATAGGCTTTCACGCGTTCTTACAGGTTGATTGTTTTTTTAGCCCAGAATCCATATTTGAATAAACTGAACTGGCGAATCCAGAATAAGAGAAAATAAAAACTTGCAATTCTGGAGCTGAAAAATATTTTGCCTCACGAATCCGGAATTCCAGGATAATCTAAAAAAGTGGCACCCCACGTATGCCTTGTGTTGTTAGAAAACATGTATATACATTTTTATAGCATGCTGATGGCTATATCAAACAAACTGCGGAAATGCTGTTGTGTAAAAAAAAAAAAATCCAAAAACACGTGCATGTACATCTCATTTATAAACGCACATCATGTACATAAAGAAATTTCAAGCACATGTTAATATATTGCCGCCAAATTGGTTTTTGTTTATCTCGATCATCGGTTGTCTTGACACTTTTTGGCAAACTCGAGGCCGTCGACATAACCGGGTTCTACTGTATTTATAAAACTAAAATGTTTAATTTAAAAATAATACTATGTACAGTATAATTACATATAATACTCTATAAATAAAATGTATTTATTTTATATTCATTAAAATGTTATGTATTGCAAAAAGTTATACAGTTTAAATAAAAATTTAAATAATTATGCTGAAAGATTTGAAAAAGAAGACCGAAAAATGATAGGGCCAAATGGGTGATTTATGAAATCTTTGTTTTTTGAGAAAACATTTTGGAAGACTGGTTGATACATACCAGAACCAAAAAAAAAAAAAAATGTTCAGTCTTCTTTTTATTAAGTAAATAATTATCATCATATTATCATTCAGCATGTGTTGCTGGCCATTCCTTGCTAAGTGTTGATGAAATAATCATTTAACAGGCTAATAATCAAAAGTTATGTTTCTTTGTTGTCGTTTTTTTTTAAATTTCGACATACACACAGTTTTTACTTGTTCTAAAAATAAAAATCTCAGGACATTGATAAAATGATTGTTTTTTTAATTTTGAACATCTAAACCCATGTAACCCTATAAGCAAAGCAATAACACACTGATAAAGAAATATGACTTACTTTCACTGTTTAATTTTTTTTTTTAAACGCACTAATATTAATAGGTCATATCTCACCATACACTGATAAAATGTTGATTCTTATTTTAATAAGCTTCTAATTATCTACAAGTGTTGTATCTACTCAGCTCTACCTTACAAAAGTTTTAATTTAGAGTAAACAATTTAAAATCAACATTTTCTAATTGTTTTAAGTCCACAATTACACACCAGGAAAGGTCAAATATTTAAAATAAAATAAAAACACTTATCTGTTAAAACTTATCTAGCAGGAAGAACATAATATGTTTCTTGGGCATGTTTAAAATAAAACCCTGAGAGTTATAATCAGTTTTTCTTTTTAATTAATTTTTCTTTGCTGCTTTCAAATTTTTAAATCACATTTAAATTATTAAATATACACTACTTAATAAACTCTCAAATCTGAGCTCAGAACAAAACAGTTACGTTTTGCTTACACCCTAAGGGGCAACATGCCTATGTTTTATCTTTTGTAACAAAAGAAAAGTTTTGAAGAATAAAAATTTTGAACAAATTTAATTAGCAGATTATTAAACCAACTACTACACACCCAGATATTCCCAACTCATGGGCAGGAAATTTGGCATGACTTTGGAAACTCAGAGTCAGAGTCCCGCTAAGAAAATGTAAATCACACAAATATATGTTTCTGCTGTCAAGATTCATTTTAATTTTGGGGAAATTGAAAAAACTTGTCAGTTTTCTTTTATAGGAATATTTTAGTTATTTTAGTTGTCTAAAGAGATGGGTTTTTTTTTTTTTTTTGGACTGACACTTCAATAACCTCATAAATATTTTTTTTTAAAATAATGTACATTTTCCTTCATTATTGCTTACCGGAAAATTTTTTCTAACATTTATTTTTATTTTTTAAATAGATGGGTTTTTTTTTTTTTTTTGGACTGACACTTCAATAACCTCATAAATATTTTTTTTTAAAATAATGTACATCTTCCTTCATTATTGCTTACCGGAAAATTTCTTCTAACATTTATTTTTCCTGAATAAGAAGATGTTTGAGAGAGATAGGATACTAAAAACTATATGTCTTTCATTAATAAAAACATTTCATATTTTACTTCTTTGTAGCTTGCTTTTGTTTTGATGTGAAAAATGCAAGTGCATGTTCAAAGTCAAAGAAATGAATTATTAAGATTTGTCCCAGTTTGCTTTTCTTTTCCTGCAACAAACTAAATATATTTTGATACTTTCTTGTGGGAAAAAGAACATTTGGAAAATGATTTTGACTAACCCACTGACAGCATGGGTGTGTGCATTGAATGAGCCAGACAATCTGAATCCACCAGCTTTAGCAATAGGACCAAGAGCACCCCTTGCCAGGTTAATTTGAGGGTTAACTCCATTGTCTACTGGAAATTCAGAGTCCTGAAAACAAATTGTGGTGGTTTCAATTAGGCAAAAGAGGGAGAATTTTAGAACCTTAATCATTTGTTTTTCAAGGAAATAAAGTTTTTTTAAAAATTAATCAGGCACTGAATTTTGTAAATCAATTTTCAATGTTATAAAGAGCTGACTTATGGTGAAATATTTTTTGTAAGATCCTGTTTCCCTTTTAGTTGACATTTTTTGGGCTGCTTTAATCAACTGAATCACTTCATTCAAGGATGTGAGCTACAGATTTAATGATCAAACTGCATTAAAATTATAAATTTGCATCTATGCTCATATTCTTCAATAATTAGCTAACCACTTTGCAACAAATCGGGACAACCCCAACATTGTGCTAAACCTACATTGACAAATCTCTTGAACCCTGGGGCTTGGTTCGCAATATCTCCTTCAGCTCCTAATGCTCGCTTCTGTCTCTCAAGTAGCAATTGTTTATGTGTTGGTCCTTTACTGGCTTTCTTTTCCTCTGGCTTTTTGTCGGTAATGCCTGTGAAAAATGGACACAGATTTTTAATTAATTTTTATTTCTAAGGCAAATAAGTTTACCATTAAATAGCTTTAATAAAAAAAAATTATTCTCCAAGAATCTTCCTTCTTAGGATCCTGAATTAAAAAGTTTGTTTTTTTAATTGTTAAAAATAGTAGGGTATTTCAAGAATCCCTAGATTCTTTATTATCCTAGAATTTTACAATTCTGAGAATTTTACAATTAACTTAATGAGTGATTTCTGTTGATGCGTTCAGTACTGTTCATGAGATTTTTCATTCGTTAAATAATTAAATTTATATCAAAATACTATTAGGTCCTCTCTACTTTACATGGGGAGGGGGTATATGTACCCTGGAAATTCTCAATCCCCTTGAGTGTGCACTGAAGGCCGATGAGCTGACCATGAGCACGATCCCTTTCCAGGTTGGCTAACATTTTCTCTTTCATGGCAGCCTCATAACGAACTTTTAGAGCATCCAATTGCTGCGGATACTGTGTATAGTGACGTTTCAATCTTTGCAAAAGATCATGGTAAAAAAAAATATCAATGGAGCTATAAGAAACTAGCTTATAATCTTATGATATTAATTTAATTTATTTAGCAAAATAAACTTTTAAAAAAATCAATGATGTTCAACATATATTTACAATTTCAATTTTAGAATAAAATTTTTTAACAATTTACTAACATGAAATTATGGTCCTGACCAATGATCAAAAATAATTTATTCTTTTATTTTTAGCATAGATCATTACAAACTTATGGTCTTGTTATAAATGGTTATGATACACTCATTTATTTATTATGGTATGGTCGTGTAAGATTATGATAATATAGCCCTAGACTCAAACCTTTTGATGTCATCAATCAGCTTGTTCTTTTCCTGAACAATACGTTTATGGTGCATTCTATGAAAGTCTCTCTCTTTCCTCAGTTTTACATACAAATCTTTTGCCTTTCTGGTGATGAGAAGTATTTTAAACCATAATCAATTGTTATGCTGACATTCAAAAAGGCCTATTATTTTTGGACAAAATTATTATACTTGGATAGAGAGTTAATTTAGCATGTTATCTCTGAATAGCAAACCAATTATCATTAATAATAAAACTTAGCTTTATTTGTTATCTCTAACCCATACTTTTCAGATCCATAATTATTATAAAGTACCACAGATATATCCAATGTTTGAAATAGTGAATGGGCTCAATCGCTCCACAATATATTTTCCTTATAATCACACAATAATAATCTCAGTTTAAATCAAACTTACAGTGCTGCATTTTTATACTTGGTAACTTCTTGTTGAAGAAACTCTATATCATTTTCTAGCTGCTGGTTTCTGGTGTAAACATCAGGGACATCACCAACATCAGTGTATTTTAAGATGCCTCTTTCCTGTAGCTCATACCTGTCAAACACAAAAATTATGAAAGATAACAAAGGGCACTTAACATCTAATACTTCAATAACATTAAATGTAGACTTAGGCTGATAATGCAAAATAATTTTGATGGATAAATTATAATCTATGAAGCAAAGAGTTAAGGAAACTTTACCACTCTGTTTGCAAAGAGTCTAGTGTACGCCACATGCCCATATGAATGAGGAAGTTTCGTACAAAATCATCCACAACTTCAGGTTTTGTAAACACTGCTGGTTTGGGGATGGACTGTCCTGGTGCCTGTTAAGATAATAAAAATTATAATTCAATTCTGGATTAACTGGTTAACCACCATGAGCCGGTGGGAGCGTCTGGGGTTTTTTTTTCATTGTGGCCACGAGCTGGTAGCGCCAAAGCTTGTATTGTAGTAAACGTGACCTAGATTTAATTCGGCCACAGCGGATTTTTCAATCTGGAAAATAATCAGTTAACAACTACCTGGTATATAGTTAGACATTAAATGATTTATTAAAATCCTAAAATGTTTTTATCAAACTCCGCCACTATGCAATGGAAAAGAAAAAAATTATGAAATTATTTTTAAAATTATCATTTTTTCATTCTTAAAATTATGAATCAATTTTAAGGACAACATTTCAAGCACTTGTTCAAAATTTCTTTTTATAGAAATGTAAAGGTATCAAAAACATTCCTTATAAGTAAGAATTGTGGTTTACTGTACTGTCTCAGCATTTTTGCCTACTTTTGTTTAAGGCTAACAGTTTGTGATATATGTAAATCTCATAAAATATTATTTCTTTTTTTTTTTAAACACAGCGTTTCAGTTATTATAAATCTTTCTCTTTCCTCTTTAAAAGCATTAACTAAACTTTCATCTTTGTTTCAAATTCTAATTATTGTGTCCTCCATACACTCATATTTTCTCTATAACTTGTATTTAGAGCCAAAAAGGAAAGGATGATAAATTTTTAATGTACATAGTTATAAAAACAAGAGTGCATAGACTATTCATTCTTTATACATTTTAAACATAGTTCAAGTTGTATGGCTGTACTGTAGAGGAGTTTGGTAGTAACTACTTTGAGTAGTAAACCATGGTTACAAATCAGTTTGTGAAATTATTATTATAACTTCTAATTAAAACTTTAGATCCCAATAATCTCTATGGTAAAATAAAAAATACTTATGCCCTCGTGCAGTGAAAAATAAGGCTATAAATTGACAGTAAACTTAATAACTTTGACAAGACAGAGAAAATCATAAAATTTATCCTATTTCCATTCATTAATTTAAAAACATATTACTATGCTGTAGTCTGCAGCGAGAATAATTAACCTATTGCTCTCAAATTCATCATATAATTCAATTTTTTATAAAAATGCTATTGAGCAGTGTATAAAACTCAATACCTGATGACTGATGAAAATCAGAATTAAAATAAGCTATTTTTTATTTAAAAATGCAGTCCATCCATATTATTATGTAAACATGCTAAAATGTGCACACAGTGAAGGGGAGATTATTCATGAAAAGTAGATCCATTAAAAAGGTAAGTTTGCATGCATTCAAAAACATTGATGAATAAATGATGAAAAAGTTATGAATTAAACTTTTTTTTAATGTTCATTCTTTTTTCTGTATGATTTTTTAAAATGCTGTTGTACAGTGCTTTTTAAAAAAAAAATGTTGTACAGTTTTTGATCCCAACAGGATGACATGTATGACTATTGATTGATTGATTATTTCTTTAAAATATATATATGACTTAGTTTTCAAATGAAATGGTAAAAGTCTCAAACTACCATTGCAATGGCATCTTCCTTAGCTTCCCGAATAGTGCGAACAGCTGCATCCAAATCTTCTTCAAGTTCTATGAGAAAAAACAAGAAAGCAATTATTTATATCCTTAGTTAACAAGCAACTAATATTCATTATCTTAGTTATTTTCAATTTCATTTATCTTTTCTACTACATCCATTATTTTATAAACTGCAACACTTTACAGAGTTCTAGAAGCTTAATTAGGACATTAAATTAAACAATTTCAATGAACGGGCCATTCACAAATTATGTTGTTAATGGGGATGGGGGGTGGGGGGGGGGGTGAATTTGTGACAATATGTTATGAGAATATCTAAATTTTGTATTTAAAAAAAACAAAAACAAAATAATGTGGTAAAATTTAGGCTTATAGATTATAGATAGCCCCATTTTTCTTTATCCAAATTCAAATGTTAATTAATTTTTTTAACTATTAATGCCTATAAGTAATGATAAGTTGTTAAGAAGATATGGTTGCTTTGATACAGATTGGTCTTTAAATAGCGTAGTTTATTATAAAGAGAGGTTTTTATAAAGCATAACCTTTAATCTAGCATAACTCTAATTTTTACTGATTGTAAAAAAAATGAAGGAAGAATTTTTAACAAATTGACATGTCATGAAGATTATATTTACCAGGGGTGCTAATTTCCTCATCAACTGGAACCTCTTCATATTTGAACTCATCATCTGAATCAAAAGCTACTTCCTCCTCTAAAACATTTTTAAAGAAATAACAGATTTGCAATTGCATTGTAATTGAATTTATCAAAATATAATGTCTATACTATACTATGTAATTTGCCTGTCATAAAAGTAGCATAATAAATTTAATAATAAATTACCTTATTTAAAAATATTTATCTATATATATCTCCTTTTACTGACTAGCTTTAAATTTTTAATCTTAGTGCACATGCCTATATTATTAACACATTATTCATTATATACTATCACTTACTTACACTTATCCTTTTATGATTTTAAGCATTTAAATACTTTAATTTTAATTTTACTTTCAATATTGTATTGGCAAATAGTTATAGTAATAAGTTTAAATAAGTTCCTAAAATAATTCTGATTTCTAGCGTAGGCCAGGCCCTCCTAAAATACTAAACTAAAACTTAATTAATAGCTAGTAATTATTATTATTTATTTAAGTATTGTTATTATTGTTAATTAGTATTTACTAATTTACCAGAATAGTATTAAATTAATTAGACATATGCAGAGACATATAATTTATGTATGGATGGTAAATATATTTTAAAATTTTTGATTCATCAAGTAATTAGTGCTATAGATTACAAAAATAAACATTTCTTTTCAAGTTTTATAAATTCTGTAATTTATTTTTAAAAAAGGATACTTTCTATGTAAAACTGCTCTACTTCCACCGTGGACGCCATTTTAGTGTAAGCGTTGCTATGGACAACAAGACTTTTACGACATTAATTTTCTATTTTGTACTCTTCTGCTTCTGTAGTAGTATCTATGTTATGACTTATAGTTAGAGTAATCCTTTTTTTTTTTTATTAAAAATTTCATATCGAGAAATTTTTACCTAATATTTTAACACCCAGTAAATACGTAGTCTTGATTTAAAATAAATCCAAATAATAATGTATTTTTAATGATTTAAAATACCCTTTTTAACTGCTAACAACTACGTTAAACTCAATTTACCAATCTTCCCACGTCAACTGTGAATCTAAAGAGAAAAATAATTGATCTGATTATTTTAGTGAATTATAACAGAGTTAGTGTAGTGTAATGGGAGATTCTTTGCACTTGTGGGGAATTGGACTTATCCAGGAAATTCAATCTCGCCTTGAGGTTCTTCTATTAGTATTTTGACTTTTTCATTTAATATTAATTTCATTGCGAATATGATTTGGTGCGTAACTTAAGTAACCAGCACAAAATACCAAGAGTATTTCGCATTTTAATTGCTTAATTATAAAATTATTAATATATTTCTGCTAACAACTGAGTCGTAGGTTTTATAGAAGCAACGTGACAGGCACCAAGCAACACTGATACATTAAAAAAAAAAACAAGGAGCCATCCATAAACGACATCACAAAAATTTATTTACTCCCACCCCCCTCCCCCCACATCACCACAAAAGGTTAGACCACCCTCAAACATAACATCACAAATCACTGCACCCCCCCCCCCCACACCAATCACAAAAATTTATTTACACCCACCCCCCTCCCCCCACATCACCACAAAAGGTTAGACCCCCCTCAAACATAACATCACAAATCACTGCACCCCCCCCCCCACACCCTATAAAAATCCCTCCTTCCACAACTGTCCTTTACAAACCCTTGAAAAATTCACCTCCCATGGTGGATAATCAAATTACTGTGACTGAATTAGAAACATTTCCCAAGAACAGTGGTTCTAAGCCAGAGGTGTAAGCACCCCGTGAGGTGTAGAGGACCCAGACAAATTCTTATTGCTGGCATTGCTTGCTGTTGCTGCCTTTTAAAAAAAAAAATCATTTCAATTAACAGTAGTAAATGTTTTGCTGGTGAGCTTTTTTGGCACATTACTTGTATTGTTTTTCCCTTTATTAATAGAAATTTAATTAAAGAAATAAAATTATGATAACTAAATTATTTTCATATTTTAAATTTTATAGAATATAATTTGCACGGGTTGGGTGGGTGGATGCAGGAAATGTTTATAACTGAGTGGGACTGCAGCACTGTAAAAAGGCTAAGAATCCCTGCTTTAGAGCATTTTCTAAGATCAATCCCCCCACCCACCTCCCAATAGACATTTTTTTTACTAATTCTATGACACCCTTCTCTTCACCTCAACATAAACTTTCACAACTATAAATGTCACTACACCCCAATTCTCCTTGTCCATGGCGGCCTGTAATGTGATCAGAGGCCATTTTTCAGACCTCGCATACCTGCACTGATTCCCTCACTGACTGTAGTTTAAAAATAAAATAATTATAACTGTTGTATCAAAGAATTCTGTTAAAAATGTCAGCAATTTCGTGTTATGAAGTGAATTTTTTAACTATAATATTCCGCTTTACATCTGATGTCACACTGCTTAAACCCCCCTCCCCTCATCAAACATCAAACATTCTCACAAAAATTTGCCCCCCCCCCCCCCCATGATATCATTTATGGATGCCCCCCAATCTGAACCACTCATTTCACAGTCTTTTTGCACTATTTTTTCCCCCACTGCCACCATTTTTGTTGCCATGACGGCAGACGTATCAACGCAAGAAAGGTGGTGGCTGTGTACAAAAAAAAAGTAGTGCAAAAACACATCTGCTTAAAATTAGTTAAAAATTAGCAAAAAACATGCAAATTTAATGTATTTTTTAAAAGAAAAAATCTACACCTCTACGTAACCTAAATGCTAAGTCAGTATTCTTAACTCAACAGTAAAATCCACCATAAATTTAGTCCCCACTAACTTGAGCGTAAATTCACCCTAAAATTTAGTCACCCTATTGTAAGCATAAATCTTCAAACCTAAAATCTATGACCTAACAACACTAATGCCTAATGTGAATGCTATAACCACGTATTCAGATGCTACAGTTACTACACACTGTACTGTACAGAGAAAGTAGTAAATGTAAATAAAAATATTAAAATTATTTTTTAAAATAATGAAAACACAACTTAAAGTTTAATCAAATACACTTTTACACACTTAATTGCAGCTTCCACCGAAAATAACATCCAAAAGTTGTCAGAAAATCAATACCAATTCTAAAATGCTGGCCTCGTTTTAAATATTATAATTTACCTTATAATTAACCACCCAATGAAATATTAATTTAAAATATTCCATCGGCCTATTAAAGAAAAAAAGTTTAAAGGAAAATAAGTTATCTCTAGTAACAAGCCAAAACAGACAAAAGAGAGAGAATCCTACACAGAAACTCAAAGTGGCATGGATTGGTTGAATTAAAACACATTGAAAATAAATTCAACGTCTTTTTACTCATATAGCAGAGGTGTAGCTAAGGGGGGCACAGGGGATAGATGATCATGGCGCCAGATTTATTTGGGGGGGGGGGGGCGGTCAAATGGGCTTTGATAGTATTTTATTGTTGAAGAAAATAATGTCTTTCAGAGCTGGTGGGGCACCAGGCGCCAAACACTCTTAACTAAGCTATGCCTTTGCCATAGATTTACTATAAAGACTTAATTATGTAGCTGCCCTATACTATCACTATGGGATGTCACATATGCATGTAAAAGTGAAACAGATTTGACAGAACAACTGAAAAGAAATTACAATTGCAGTATGATTTTGGAAAATCTGTATGCATACTTTTTTAGTAATAATTTAATACAAAAAAAAATTAATGATTATTTTAAATAATGTTTATTACATTAATGGTAATGAACATTTTTAAAGTTAATTATAGTATCATAGATGTTGAGGTACAGAATAACCTGTTATTTTGCTTTTTATTTTATTTTCTTAGAAAATATATTCTTCTTCTATATATTAAGGGCCTACGATCGATTTACTGATCATTTTGGCTCCTATGCATGCAGAGGGGATTTGCAATGTTTCTGTGCCTGGTGTTGATGAGGATATTTCACTGATTGCAAGTGCTACTTTGTGAGGGAATCGTGCACTGGGGGTTGGAAGGCTTGTGACAATAGACGCAAATGTGTCTAGTGTTGTCGCCTCAACTGTTCCTTTTGAAAGCTTGTTCCAGTCCTTGATTGTCTTGGGCAGGAATGAGCAGTTCCTATACTGGCTTCTTGCTGGTATGAGCCGGAATTGCCTGTCATTGCCTCGTTGCTGTCTATGGGGGAGAGAGACGAGTTTCTGTTTAATACTGGAACAGTGGACGAGCCCATTATTTATCTTGTACATTATGGAGAGCCTTTATGTATTGTTTAAGTGTGAATTAATTTACATTTGTCTGATTTTAGGTTATTACAATTGGTGCTGAATAGACTGTATATACTAATATAATTATAAGCTTTAAATACTTTTCAATGTGCTAAGCTTGATTTTTTAAACAAATCTTTTTCTGGCCAGGAATACAGTGGTTTATTGGTTTTCCTGTCTCATATTGGCGACCCTAGATTTGCATTCAGTATTTATTTTCCAGTTGCTTATTTTCTGCATCGTTCAGTCGGAAAACGTGTGCTATGGGTTGCTGTCATTTCAGAATGGCTCAATGCTGTGGCAAAATGGTAACCTTTTTTTATAAGTCCTATGATATTTTTTAAGATAATAGTTCATTAAGTGGCAGAGCTTGTTTTGAAAAAAGATTCACACTGGAGTGACATTAGTTTCAATCACTGCACTCTGACCATAAATTATAGCAAAATTGTATCATTCAAAATATGATAAAACCATTTTAAATTTAAGATTCTGCACAAACTTTTGTAGATGAAACCATAGAGTCTGTAGTTTAATTTTTTTCTTTTTCCATGTTTCTGTCCTAGACATGTAAATTCTTCTATAAGCGGATAAATTTATACTTGTTGGTCATGCTTGATTTCAGGCTGCTGCATGGAGAAAGGCCGTATTGGTGGGTTCATGAATCAGGTTTATATAAAAAGGATCAAATCCCTCATCTCCAACAGTTCAATATCACCTGTGAAACAGGCCCTGGTCAGTGGTATTGGAGTACCTCATTACAATGCTTTCCAGCTGTTGTATTTTAATGTAACACCCTGAAATAATAAGTTGGCTCAGAGTTAAAGGGACACATGCTTTTGGGAAACATGTCTTAATATTTTACATATAATATTCCATAATGCAAGACATGTTTTAGCATTTTTTTTTTGTTTTTAGTTAGTAAAATGTAAAATATAATTAATGTCTAGTTTTTTGTTTTTTTTACATTGCTAAGTTACCGCTTCCTTTGTTTATTAATATTAGAGATGAAATAAGTTTTTCAGTTAGTTTTATCAAGCCTTAGTTTAGTAAGCCTTCGGTGCAGCAAATAACAAGACTGATCAATCTAATTAACTATTAAATAAACATATCTCAATGGCTAAAAAATAAAGATACATGCTGGGGCAACGCTTTATTATAATTTGGTATAATTCAGTGAAACAAAATGTTCTCCTTAATTCTCTCCTTTATGAAGCTTTCAGAACTTTCTCTAATGGTAACTATTGATATTTACATCCTTGTCATCCTTTTATTTTCTATATTCAAATCAAAAGTAATTAAATGAATTAACAATTTTTTTTTCTCAGGTAGTCCGTCAGGCCATGCTATGATAACCTCTGCAGTGTGGTACATCCTTGTCTCAGATTTACTATATTACAAACAGGCTCAAAGGTAACCATCTTCAAATGGAGAATCATTTTCTCCATGCTAAGTAGCAGCATTTATACATTATTTTTGTGTTTTTTATAAAAATGTTTTAAGATCAAAAGAATTAAATAATCCAAAAACTTTATTAAAAAAATAGAGTTTGATTGATTCAAAACATTTATAATTTTGTAAAGCAATGACATGTAACTTCCCATGTAACAAAGTGACTATATTATATGGGACTCAATTCTGACAGTTTCATAACATAAATATAAATGTACTACACCATACCCATGGCTCTTATTGATGAATATAATAGTCACTTCCCCCTACCCGAGTTCACACGCCACCATGAGAGCCTTATTTTTCCCTCAGTACTATTAATATAAAACATGTGGTGTTGAGGGAGGGTGGTTTCGAAAAGGAAGCAGGGAACACCAGAAGCAAAAAATATATAAGAAATATGCAGTTTTGTTTCTAAAGTAAATTTAAAAATCCATTTTCTATCTAGATAAAAAATTACAGGAGTCAACAGATATCACCATTTGAATCAGCAAATAGATATCGTCTTACTTACTTTGCATGTCTAATGCTCAGCTCACACTGTCAAATTTTCATCATATTTTCGTCAAATTTCTTTAAAACGCACTATATTGTAACACAATATTTTCACAATTTTAACATTTTTACTGCATTAATTAAACCCATCCTTTATTTGCCAATATTTTGTTCTTAAAATAATGTTGTTGATTTTTATACCAAACATCCACAGTGTACTAACACACCTAGCATGTTGGGCTTGCTACCTTTTGGTTATGTTTGCAGTGTGTGTTTCCCGTCTTTTCATTGCAACTCATTTTCCACACCAGGTTATTGCTGGTATTTTTTCAGGTAAGAGTATTCTTATTATACTCAAGTATTTTTCAGGCAGAAAATTATTTTAAAATACCATTGCAGTATACACAAGTTTCCACATTTTGTCAGGCTATTCAAATTTTTTTTGATACGCCGATGTTTAAAACAATTCATCCAAAAAAGTTTGTTTTAATTTAAATCCCCAAAAGTATATATTTTTATTAGATATACTAAAAATAACCCGCTGAACACTGACAGTGACAATGCATGAACTTCCCTTCTACCAAAGTTACTTAACAAAGCATGCCTTTAAGTAACCCCCTTTATAAGAATCCCAGTTAGTGCTAACTTCTGGGAATTTTATGAAGTGTACCTATTGAACGCAGCGTTACAGCCACACATAAAAACCTAGAGATTTATTGTTTGTGTTTATGTTTTGAATCATTATGTCTTTCACTAATAATAAGATCTGTGGCCATGGCCAGTAGGTTTGATCCATTACGTGATTACTTAAGCACTCAAATGATACTGTTTTGGATCTTTAAGAAATAGCCCACACATACTCATACTTTAATCAAGAATGCACAATATGTTTTGTTTGGGTAGGGGATGGTCGTAGCATCATTATAATTCAATTGTGGCAACAAACCTGCGATGTGAATTTTTTTTTATGAAGTTCTGTGCCAATTTGGGCCTTTCATATTAATTGATTAATTAGACACGAACAATTTGTGTCAATATAACAATAAAAGTTTCATATTAAAAAAAGTTATTAAGCATAATTGTTAATTTGAGGTAATTAAGTAAAGGACCAGTTTTAAATGATTTATCCTTCTTCATTACAGGAATGCTACTGGGTAAAATATTGAATTCTCTATCAACCACCACTTTAACATTTTACCACTACGTTGTCACCTCTGCTCTGCTATCAATTATTGCTGCTTCCATCTACATGCTTGTTGGTGTCCTTGGCTATGATCCGCTCTGGTCTGTTGTGGTGGCCACAAAGTGGTGTGCGTTCAGAGAATGGGTCCACATGGACACCACGTTGTTTTACTCCATCGTGCGAGACATTTCAAGTTTACTGGGTGAGAATCCAAACTGGCAGGACAAAACTTTTGACAGTGTCATTAGAAACACAAGAAGTAAAAGAATCATGCATGCTGAATAGATCACTTGTTTAAACTTCTTGTGCTAAATATAATATTAATTCAGTTATACAATTGCATAGCCAGGTATTAAATTAAATACTATGGGGGAGCAGCAACAAACTTCAAAACACATTCCTGTTTTTGCTATCCTTTAGGCCCCTTGAAGGTGCTCTGTTTATAATTGATAATATTATACATTAATTTTGTATCTGGGGCAACCAATGTATCTAACTTTAACTTAAATTTTTTTTTTTTTAAAAAGGACTTCCTAACATGTAGGTAATTTAATAAACATGAGAAGGAGATTATATTAAAAAAGTTAATTGTTTAAAAAGAGTCATGAACAGAGTTGTGCTGTTGAACAATGTGTGTGTGTAATTCATTTGACCTTATAGTAATTTCTGTACATTTGAGGAATATAGGAGTTATTTATCTTGCTTTGTGGAGTTGTTAGTTGTTTTTAAATGTATAAAAAAAGATTAAGTAAAACTAAATTGGTGCCTGAGACTTTATTTCTAAGTACGAATAATCACAGCACCCAAAACACAACCAACTTTTTTTTGTATCTAAAAACTAAAAGGTTAAATTGATGAAGCTCCTACATCTGCATTGTGGGATACATTTAACTAACTCCACATTACGTTGTTTGTTTTAAGGTCTAGGTGTGGCTGGGACACTTTTTACAACAAATGAAAAATCCATTGATGGTCCTGTGAAAAAGATTTGTCAGATAGCCCTAGCATTATTCATCACCATGACAACAGACAAGCTTAAAGCCAGCCCCGACGATATATTTTTATTTTATTTTCTGGGCTTCGCCAAGCATTTCATTGTTGTATTTATTATTGCTGCCCTAGTTCCTGCTTTATTTGTTACATTTCCGCGTAATAAATTATTTAAATAATTATTAAAGCTTTTTTTCTACAATTTTTGTGTTATTTTTCTAGTCCAGGTGGCCTAAATGATATTGACATGAGTGTCAAGGACATAAGATGCTGAGGATTTGTGGGGGTTTAAGTTTAAATCTCATCATAAAATTCTATCAAACCCTGTGTTATAATTGGTGTCTCATGGGGATTCAAATAATTTCAAATTACTATACTGCATGTTTTGTTTATTATCACCATTGCTGTGATCTACTGATAGTCTACCCTTTGTTATTTCATTTTAATTTAGCATCCTTTTCCATTCTTTTGTAGTTATATTTAACCAAACTATCTTTAACACAGAAGGTTTAAATTCTGGCTCCCACTTTAAAGTACAGAGGAAAATTAAACTATCAAAGTCTGAAGGATCTTTCAATAATAATTTTTTTTCAATGGTTTTAATTGTTGGTAAAAAAATGAAAATGTAGGAAGGTAGCACTTGGTGGATGGTGGAGTTAGTCCCTTAAATTGTTTATTGCACCTATTTGCATGTAGATCTGTTGGGTAGAGTGGTTGAAAAAATTATAAATAAATGAGGGTGGTTAAAATTTTTGTTTAATGTTGATGGTTTCATAAGTTCCCGCCACATCTGCCACCACAAATGATTGATTGTCTTTGTAAATATTTGTTGCCTTTCATGCCTAATATTGTTCAAGCTAAAATATACCAAACCTGCCGTTTCATATTATAAAGGATAATTTTTAAGGGACTGCCTTCAAGCCCTTGAAGGAAATAGAACAAGATAAGTGACAGCTACTCACAAGCTGAATTCAAATTTTCTCATCCCCTGTTGTTTCTTGTTTTTATGTCTACTGATAAAGGCTTCTTGCCAAAATTTTAATCTCATTTGTCCTGGGTTTTTGTTTTTTTCCTTTCAAGCTCTCACATATCACGTTATGCTATTTGTTTCATATTAGCTGTGGTTGGTTTTATTTTCCTAAATGGAAAATTAACATTCCCACAAGAGTAGAAGCATTGTTCCACTGTCACGGTTAACTTATGTAGCACCTTTAAAATGTGTGTTTACCTGTTTGACTTTGATATATGTTGTGTAACAGCAAACATTTCTAGCTCTATTGAACAAAACATTGAAAACTGTTATTAGGTATTTTTTTTTATATACTTTTAATTTATAGTCATGTAAATGCATATTTTATTGATAAATACATTACCATAGATTGGAGTAGTGGTTCTCAAATGTGGATTTTGTTGATGTACTATGTAATGTTTATTTTTCATGTTCATAAATGTGCCATAAACTCAAAATGTCGAAAAGTTAAATCTATTTCAGTGTCGGATGAATCTTAAGTTAAATCTATGTCAGATGAATCTTAATTTAAATTTATGTCAGATGAATCTTTAGTTAAATCTTTGTCAGATGAATCTTAAGTTAAGTCTGTGTCAGATGAATCTTAAGTCTGTGTCAGATGAATCTTAAGTTAAGTCTGTGTCAGATGAATCTTAAGTTAAGTTGGTGTCAGATTAATCTTAAGTTAAGTCTGTGTCAGATTAATCTTAAGTCTGTGTCAGATGAATCTTAAGTTAAGTCTGTGTCAGATGAATCTTAAGTTATGTCTGTGTCAGATGAATCTTAAGTTACGTCTGTGTCGGATGAATCTTAAAGTTTCAAATTTATTTAGAGAAAAAAATAAAAATGCAAGCCTGACATTCTAAGACCAGGGTTTCCCAACCTTTTAAATATTCTGCACCAACTACAAATTGATGGACTAAGTTTGCACCCTCTTACAACAATGCTGTTTACAATTGGAAAAAAATGGAATTCTTTTTCTTTTCTTTTTTTTAATTATTGAATAACTAAGAGACCTTCAGAACTTAGAAAAGAAATCTGTGATTGTAAAGAAATTAGAAAATATTTAAACATTTATATCGTTGGATTAAAGTAAACGGATTCTCCCTTTTCATGATCACTTTTCCTCCCACCCCCAGAAATGCCAGACGATCCCAGGTTAGGAAACCTTGTTGAAACCTTTTTTATAAGGTTTCTTTTTTACTAGTATCATGAGACATAAGTAATTTAGTAATTGCTTCCTTTTGTAACAAGCTGTTTAAAATAATTTGCACATATTTAAATCTGTATAAAGCACTCATGTTAAATTGTTTAATTTATTCTTTTACTCCCAGTAAAGTGCATATTTTTGCCATTTATTTGCAAATTTTGATAAATAAATTAAATTTTTACTTACTTTACTTACAATCTATAAAACCTGAAAAAATATAATTCATTTGATTTATGTATAATTTCAAAAGAACAACTAAAGACAAAAAATTCCCCCTCATGTTTGAATACTGGTACCTGAGTATCTAAGTCAGCTCTTAATATTACTTTTAAACACTTACAGAAATTTCAGATGAAATTTAACAATTAAACAATAAATACAAGATGGCCTAAAAAAAATTTATTTCTTCACAGCAGTATCATACAGCATTTAATATAATGCTCTTAAAAATAATGATATATTTTAAGCAGTAAGGCAACATATAACACAGGGCTTATAGTGAAATGTTTGCCTTAGGCCTTAGTATGAGGAAACAATCTTTTTCATGACAACAAGGGTATCACATTTAAGTAAAGCTCAACACAAAAAACTCAAACAAATTTTGTTGTACATTCATCTCCATTGGCGCGGTCCTACTGCCACATTCATAGAATAAAACATGGCTGTTGGACAACAATGTACTCAATGGTGTCCAGGAATGACTCATACATATTATAAGAAAGCACTAATTAAACCTCACTCACTATGTCCTGCCATCAAAGGAAAAATAACAAAAACATCCAGGAATGATTGTCAAGTGTTGCTATCCTTGAGTAATTTTAACACTTCTGGCATGGCTAAGCACTATTTTGATAGGGATATCAAGTGCTTTTTTTTTTTTTGTCAAGAAAAAAAAATTCATTTCATTTAGCAGTAGCAAAGCAACAAAATGTCAACATAGCTTTTCATAACAATAATATTTTAACAAATTATTTTGTTCTTTTTATTCTTCCCAAGTTAAAAAAATACTTTTTTAATAAACCATTTCAGTAGAAAAAAATTATCAAAGTTTTAAGATAATTTCACTTTCTTGTAACTAATAAAATTACAACTAGAATGTGCACCATTTTTTATATACTTAGGTCAAACTTTTATGTACAGAGGTTTCCTATAATAAAATAATCATGCTTGAATAGTTTTTCCCATGAAAGATGTATGACAATTGGCTGAATGAGATCCTAGGTATGATCATTGTGTATACTCAAAACAGCAGGTGGAACACATGCATTTTAGAGCAGTGGTGCACCAACCTGGGGGGTCATGACCAGAGGCTGAGACAACCTGTGATTTATCTACAATTAGATTATTCATCAGTGGGCTGCATCAATAAAAAAATAATTAAAAACGGTTTGCACACTCTTTGATGCAGAGACTGAATCCTTTGTCATGCATACAAAAATTATCATACCAGGATGTGTGTTGACCCTTTGTATCCATGTCCTTATCAATATATCCTGGAAGTGATCCAAGACCAATCCTTAAGATAATATATCAGATTATATTTACGACCCCAGCCATTTGATGTGCCTCATGAACAGCTAAGGTGAACACTAAATATAACCCACAGGCCTATATAATAGACTTCCTGGTAGCCTTCTAACCAATATGACCTAGATTTTAAGATCTCAACAAAGTTTGTTTAGGGAAACCCACATGGAAACAAAACATGACAGTTGGGCATTGCATAATCATCATTATTATTTATATTGAAGGCTGCAGCCTAAAAGCTACGTCCAAGAAAACTGGAACAGAAACAAATTTCCAGTGGTAATATATTATTGTATTATTGTTAAATAACCCTTGAAGTTCAACAGCTCATTAAAATTTGGTTAAAATATTGATCGATATTAAACTTCATGTGACAATTTTGTTTAGCTTTTGAATTTAAAAATTAAATGGAGGAAGATGAAACTTATCCAACCCTCACTTGATTATCACAGGAAGATAACACAATGATGACAGATCCAAATAATGTTAAACTGAATTTGCTTGAAATCTGGTAACATTAGATTTCCAAAGTTCAGGATATACACAGACATATGTTCCAGTCTTGATGAAAAAAATGAACCTGCTACATCTAATTTCTAAACCAACAAAAAATATCTGCAAGCCGTGTTAAAATGTAATAATAGCTAAACCAGTAATTTTTTTACACTTTTCTTTATTGAATTTAAATAATAGTTTAACGGGGGTGGGGGACTGGGATCCTCACTGAAAGAAAAAAAAGTCTTTTAGAATTAAAGAACAGAACATTTCTTTTATAAATAAAAAATACAATGTTGGGTGGACGTCATTCATCACCATGGTCCACATGTCTCACTCTTAGTGATGATAATATGAAATCTCTGTTGGTACGCCTTAAAGTCTTCCTAACATTACTTTCAATAAATTATCAAACAATTAAGAAGACAGCAACCAGAACGCAGGGAAAATAATTTTTTTAAAAACTAAAAAATAAACCAATGAGAAAACAACCTTTGCGTGCCTAATTGGGTCAAATCATTTTCAGTTTCGCTTCATTTTAATTTTATTAAAAAATTTATTTCACAATAAATTTAAATAAAAAAATAAGACAAATTGAATAAAATATATACAAAGATCTATCCTTATATCAGCTATGTAGATACAGAACTATAACTTATATATAAAGACTGGAAGTAAACTAGGGGAACCACCATCACCTAGTTCTCTCAAAAGGCATTTTCTTGTGTATTATTAAAAGCATCTCAGCCCTCAAAACAAAGTCATAAAAATGTTTAGATTTGACATTTCTAAAATTTACACTTTAATAAAAAAAAAATCATTATTGCAAAGACAGAATATCTCTTTTTGCAAAATTTAGAATGTTATAGGCTGATCATTCAATAGTTAAAAATAGATTCATGTGTAAATTAGAGTACCCAGAGACTCTGAGGCTCAGGCCAACTGACACAAATCACCCTTATTCTGAATCTGTTCACCACTACACTACATACATTGCTTCAAATGTTTACCCATCAGGTTCTAACAGAACAAACTGTTCAGTCCTGGCCCCTTTCAGATCAACAAATTTTTGGTCCACATTTGTTAAGTCAATGGTCAACACTCAAAAATCGTTCATTTAAAAAGAACTTGTGGCTGGCTTGTCCTTTGATTTCTTGAACTTTCCTGTAACCTTTTTCAGTAGATTTGGGCTGGAGTGGGCCTTTTTGGGTGGATCGGGTTCCATGTTTAAAGACGAGCTTGACCCTGGTCACAGACAAGAGATTTTTACACTCACATAATAAAAAATTATTTGAACTTTTAATTGTACAGAAAAAAATGAAGTGAATGAAGTGCATTTTGAAATGTTTATGTCAGTCATATTTGCTGGCCTGAACGCTTTAAGAATTTACTAATCTAGCAGAACATACAATAGTGAATAGGATGGTAAAACCTTGTATGCAAAAAACATGACTGGGGGTCTCATGTTTTTAATCCCACAATGACAACACTGATAAAATCAGGGACTCTCAAAAAGGGCACCATTGTTCATATATATCTGCGGGTACATGAGGACCAACCATTGTCCATATATACCTGGGGGTACATGAGGACCAACTATTGTACATATATACCTGGGGTACATGAGGACCAACCATTGTTTATATATACCTGGGGTACATGAGGACCAACTATTGTACATATATACCTGGGGTACATGAGGACCAACCATTGTTCATATATACCTGGGGTACATGAGGACCAACCATTGTCCATATATATCTGGGGGTACATGAGAACCAACCATTGTCCATATATACCTGGGGTACATGAGAACAACCATTGTCCATATATACCTGGGGTACATGAGGACAACCATTGTCCATATATACCTGGGGTACATGAGGACCAACCATTGTCCATACATACCTGGGGTACATGAGGACCAACCATTGTCAGATCAAAGATTTATCGGGGGGGGGGGGGGTGTTTTTTTTTAATTGTCCATATATACCTGGGGTACATGAGGACCAACCATTGTCCATACATACCTGGGGTACATGAGGACCAACCATTGTCAGATCAAAGATTTATCGGGGGGGGGGGTGTATTTTTTTATAATTAACCAACCCTGATGAACCTTATATGTTTTCAGATTTAAATAGCTCATAATATTAATTGCACACATGGATTTTATCAAACGAATAAAAAATAATTTTTAAAATGGTAGTTAATTTTGCTCCAGTAGCATGTCCAATATGGAACATACCAAAGGATTATTTAACTATTTACCTGCCATATGAGATGTGATGTTACTGTACTGACTCCCTGACCGTGATCGCTGCAAGTAGGTGGAAAGAGGAATGATAAGAAAATATGTTGGGATTTTATTGCTATATGATCTTAATAAAAGAAATGAGCCAGAATTCAGGTTCTGATATGTTTCTAACTATTCTTTGATCCATCATTAGCTGCAAATGTAATTTTAAAAATTGTTAAAAAAATTAACTTTGGTCTAGTTGTGAAGTAAAGCAAATCAATGCTCTGTAAATGACTTAAGGATGTCAAAGGTTAAAGAGACTGTTACATGGACAAACAAAATTGTAAAAAAATTCAACACCTCTACTCATTCTCCTCTTCTACCCAAAAATTAACTCTTTCGTTACCGATGACGTCAACTCGATGCAACGACCACCCACTTTCAATTACCAAGGACGTCACATTGTCGTCATAACAAAGAGGCAAAGAACTTTTCTGAAATACTAAGGACGTCACGTCGACGTCTTATTTCAGTGCTAGATACTTCTTTATTCCTAAAACTATAGAGAAGTTAATAAGCCAATCGGACAGTGGACAGTGGATAGAGCATGAAAACTACCAAAAGTTTCTTCTTTTTTAAAACTTTTTTATTGCTGAGTCATCAAAAATTGATTGCCCCCCCCCCCAACCCCCCAACACCAGCGGTAATGAAAGGGTTGAGGCTTTTGTTTGATTAGAAATTCTTGAACCCACACTTGGGTTAGTGTTCCTCTTGGTCCTGTTAACTGAAGCGCCACTTGGACAAGCCAAATTCATTCTTTCTGAAACATTATCTTTAAATTTACCACTGAAATTGCATCATCAAACAAGTGTTTTGTAAATAACAGAACGTGAGAAAGCTTATTATGCGCTGCAAAACCACTCTTTATGTTACATGCCAAAGCAGATACATTGGCACTGCTTATGTTATCGACATTGACCGGATCTTAACAAATGTTGCTATCTACAATCACATGATTTTAAGTACAGCACAGTGCACAGTATTTGCAAATTACGTTGGGAAAACAAAAACATGGGTGATTCAGTTTTTCTCTTTAGAAATCTCCAAACTAGAGCTAGAGTTGGATCTAATTCCACCATCCTTTACCAGATAAATTGTTGACGTTTTGAAATGTCTAAGCTAGAGCTAGAGTTGGATCTAATTCCACCATCCTTTAACAGATAAATTGTTGACGTTTTGAAATGTCTAAGCTAGAGCTAGAGTTGGATCTAATTCCACCATCCTTTACCAGATAAATTGTTGACGTTTTGAAATGTCTAAGCTAGAGCTAGAGTTGGATCTAATTCCACCATCCTTTACCAGATAAATTGTTGATGTTTTGAAATGTCTAAGCTAGAGCTAGAGTTGGATCTAATTCCACTATCCTTTACCAGATAAATTGTTGACGTTTTGAAATGTCTAAGCTAGAGCTAGAGTTGGATCTAATTCCACCATCCTTTACCAGATAAATTGTTGACGTTTTGAAATTGAAATGGCTAAGCTAGAGCAAGAGATGGATCTAATTCCACCATCCTTTACCAGATAAATTGTTGATGTTTTGAAATGTCTAAGCTAGAGCTAGAGTTGGATCTAATTCCATCATCCGTTACCAGATAAATTGTTGATGTTTTGAAATGTCTAAGCTAGAGATAGAGTTGGATCTAATTCCAGCATCATTTACCAGATAAATTGTTGATGTTTTGAAATTGAAATGGCTAAGCTAGAGCAAGAGATGGATCTAAAAAAGAATCAGTTTAAAAAGTTAAAAATAGCTTTAGCTACATTGTCTTTCATGTATTGATTTATTAGTAATCAAGGGATATTAATATTGAATATATTGAATTTTTAAGTCCTCTTGACGTAACGCTTGCACACACCTGGTTTATGAAAAAACATTTTTTTAATGTTTTGTTTTGTTTTTTTAAAGCAAATTCTACTGTTATAGCATCCTCAATATGGTCCATTTTGTCATTCTGTATTATGACATAATCAATATGGTCTAGTATGCCATTCTGTGTAACTACATCCTCATTATGGTCCAGTTTGTTATTTTGTATAACTATATCCTCAATATGGTCCAATTTGTCATTCTGTGTAACTAAATCCTCAATTTGGTCCAATTTGTCATTCTGTGTAACTACATCCTCAATTTGGTCCAATTTGTCATTCTGTGTAACTACATCCTCAATTTGGTCCAATTTGTCATTCTGTGTAACTACATCCTCAATTATCCTCAATTTGGTCCAATTTGTCATTCTGTGTAACTACATCCTCAATTTGGTCCAATTTGTCATTCTGTGTAACTACATCCTCAATTTGGTCCAATTTGTCATTCTGTGTAACTACATCCTCAATTGGGTCCGGTTCTGTTTAATCAATTCTGTATCTTATCATTGTATACAATAAAACATGTGGGTCTATCACTTTTGGGAGACTTGTAAAATATTTGTGAATCAATGTTCATTTATCCATAATTATATTTTGTTTAAACAGAACACATATCAAAAAATATTTTTTTACCTCACATAAAAAAAAATGCCCTAAACTGACCATTCAGATGTGCATACTGGGTGTTCCGGCTCTTGGAGCAGGGCAAGGTATAATGTCAATGTTGTTTAATTCATAAAGGATTTTCAGGACTGGGAGTAAAAACCCATGGGTTAAAATCGGCAGACAAAAAAAACTTCACATCATGAACTTAATTTTAAAGCCGACCATGGTATCAATCATAATAAAACTCTGATAAAGTCTGATAACTTACTGATACACTAGAGAAGCCAGAGTCTGGACTCGGAGAACCAGATCTTGTCAGTTGAAAGCTCTGACATGCACTTTCACCTGCGAGCTGCAGAAATTGAAAAGGATATAAAAATGAAATTGTTAACAGGCAGAACTTGTCCTTGTGTCAATACAATGTAATGGTTACACCACGCACTGCTGTCAGGCGTGTCTTGATCGTTACATCTGCATCAAGGCAAATTCTGGCTCTTAAGCACTTTAACAATATACTTCTGAACATTTCAAATGACTCCACTGTTAGGTTTTGCAGTATTTGTTTGGGATGCTGAATATGTAGTTTGTCATATTAACTGAAGTAAATGGGACATTATTTATCTATGGAGATGTCCCAATTCAAGACAGAAATGAGACTGACTTCAGTAACATTTAAAATACTTCGGTACAGCAATTTTACCAGATAAAAGAAACTGTTTTTTAATTCATCTATCAAAATATTGTTAACAGTACAAATGTTGACTAGAATGTGTTAATTCACTTACCTGAAAATCATCAGGATTAAGAGGCACAGTGATAGACTTTGCCAATCTTTGCCAAGACCAGTCCCACAAATCCTTCTTTGTGAAATCACAACAGGCCATTATTCTCAGGATGTTGGGAACTTGACAATCCTCAATCCTGATGGGAACTATTCTTTTGTTCCTGGCACCTGCACAGAAATAGGAATATAATTGAATGATTTTTTAAAAAAAAACAATTTTGCATATTTTTCTTTTGAAATACTGCCAGAATAAGTGAGTATTGGACAAAGGGAGCACTTGATAAGGGTGTCATTAGTGGTGGAAAGATTCTCTTGATAAGGGAATTGAAAATGGTGGAGAGATTCTCTTGATAAGGGTGTCGCTCATGGTGGAAAGATTCTTTGTTAGACAAAGGAAGCTCTCGATAAGGGTTCACTAGTAGTGGAAATATTCTATATTAGACAAAGGGAGATCTTCATAAGGGCATAGCTAATGGTGGAAAGATTCTGTCTGGCATTGTACGGTTGTAACATGTTTTCTTTCTAACAGTTATCATTGCATGGTCCATACTGATGGATTTTATCATGTTTTTTTAAAATTTTCCCACAATATGTACAGCAATCTTTTTATGAGGCTATCTTGACCAATTTGACTAACAAGATATTTTTTTTAAAAATCATTTCTTTCAAAATTCCAATGTACACACTTGATGCTACAAATTCAATTAAATACACATGATTTGCCTGCAAAATAAAAATTGCAAAAATATTTCTCCTAAATTCCTGGAATGAACTAATCTTTTCCAAGACATTCAAAATAGGAAAAGCCTTTATTGTTTATCAACTCCATAATATCATCTGACTTAAAATTCAAAAGGCAAAGAATGTTAGCCTTTGATGGTTTCTAAAGTAACTGAAACAGTGCCAAAGTTACACACAAGCTATTTCCTTTATAAGAGCACCTCCTTCAATCAAGTCTAAATCATTCAAGTCTAAATCATTCAAGTCTAAGTCTAAATCATTCAAGTCTAAGTCTAAATCATTCAAGTCTAAATCATTCAAGTCTATATCATTCAAGTCTAAATCATTCAAGTCTAAGTCTAAATCATTCAAGTCTAAATCATTCAAGTCTAAATCATTCAAGTCTAAATCATTCAAGTCTAAGTCTAAATCATTCAAGTCTAAATCATTCAAGTCTAAATCATTCAAGTCTAAGTCTAAATCATTCAAGTCTAAGTCTAAATCATTCAAGTCTAAATCATTCAAGTCTAAGTCTAAATCATTCAAGTCTAAATCATTCAAGTCTAAATCATTCAAGTCTATATCATTCAAGTCTAAATCATTCAAGTCTAAGTCTAAATCATTCAAGTCTAAGTCTAAATCATTCAAGTCTAAATCATTCAAGTCTAAATCATTCAAGTCTAAGTCTAAATCATTCAAGTCTAAATCATTCAAGTCTAAATCATTCAAGTCTATATCATTCAAGTCTAAATCATTCAAGTCTAAGTCTAAATCATTCAAGTCTAAGTCTAAATCATTCAAGTCTAAATCATTCAAGTCTAAATCATTCAAGTCTAAGTCTAAATCATTCAAGTCTAAATCATTCAAGTCTAAATCATTCAAGTCTATATCATTCAAGTCTAAATCATTCAAGTCTAAGTCTAAATCATTCAAGTCTAAGTCTAAATCATTCAAGTCTAAATCATTCAAGTCTAAATCATTCAAGTCTAAGTCTAAATCATTCAAGTCTAAATCATTCAAGTCTAAATCATTCAAGTCTATATCATTCAAGTCTAAATCATTCAAGTCTAAGTCTAAATCATTCAAGTCTAAATCATTCAAGTCTAAATCATTCAAGTCTAAATCATTCAAGTCTAAATCATTCAAGTCTAAATCATTCAAGTCTAAATCAATCAAACATTTTGAGGATTTGCAAAAATGACCTGGAAAATGTTCCCTTTAAGATAAAACTAACATTGTAAAACATCAAATATATTAAATAATATACCTGGGGATAATGAATGGGCAAATGCACTCTGAAATTCACATGCCTCACTTTGGAGAAAGTTACAGCTTAGCACCACAATCATATGTCTGCATCTGTCAACAGAAAATTTTTGATAATTGTCTTTTCATATCACCATTTTAAAAAAAAGTGTAGAATACTAAGTAATGTATGAAAGAGATTTTTTGTAGCACTAAATGAGTTCCCTACCCATGGGGTTTGAGGGAGCGCTCTGGCATACTGTTTATTTCTGTTTATTTCTGTTTATTGCTGTTTATTGCTGTTTCTGAATGGACTGAATTTTTAAAAAAATTAATTAAAACATTGTTATTGCTGGTTATTTTTATGTTTTTAAAAACATTATTTTAATTTTATGGGGGCAGTGCTTTTATGGGAATCTTCAGCTCGCAGAACACAACTGAGCTAAAAAAAAGTGTTACTCAGCTTAGTCTTTAGGTGGCTTGCAATCTATCAAAATTTGCTGGATTCACAACTTACTGATTGTGTGATTATGTGTAGAGGAATGACAGATCTTGTGATTGAAATGGTACTTGAAAACTTTTATTTTTTTAAAACATTCTTGTTACCTTTCAGATATAATCTTGGCACTGATTGTGTGGGCACTGAATCCTGGCAAGTCGTCACGGGACGGCACAAATAATTTGAATGGTTTGCGATTGTTGTACTGAGAAGGTTTCTCAAACCGCTCAATCAGCTCACGGACAAACTCAAGATCTTTGGTACTTGTACCATAAGGATTGAAGCAAATGTAGGCATCATAATTGGTCTGTTTACCAGTCATAACTGTAAAATAATGAAAATTTGAGATTGACCCTTCTAAGTTGGGATGCTGTGTAGCCCAAGGAGAAACAAACTGGAGTAGCCACGGCACCCTATTTAATGAGTTAGTTTTATGTCATTTTTTCTATCTTGTCCCTCACAGTTTTTTTTAAACTGAAGATTGCTTTTGGCCAACTATTTTGTTTTGTCTTTTCTTTTGGTTATAAGTTTTCGCTTACTTTGTGTTACTCCTTCCCAATCACCTGTAGCTTTTCAACTAAAACAAAGCTGACCAATCCACCCACCTGTCCATTGATGTCACTAAATCAAACCATGACAGAATTCTGATATTATATTTTTTTGAAAAAGTTCAATTGTTAATGACTAAATAAAAATTTAATATTTAAGAAACAGAAATAACAGATAAATTGGAAATATGCTTAACGTAACTGCACTGAAATAAAAAATCATCTCCTTACCATCTTCTACAGTAATTTGATCTGGAATGATTTCATAGCCAGGGCCTTGTGACACTGGAAAATAAGCCCAAAATATTAATAATAAAACAGTGATGTAAACATGGCAGTAATAAAACCTACATGGCAGTAATAAAACCTAACAGTGAACCCAACATTCAATGTATAAGGGAAAAGGCTTAAAGTGGTGAACAGCTTCTCCGACCTTAGCAGCACGCTGTTCCAAAAAGCAACTATTGATGCTAAGGTTAACATTCCTATTGCAATAGCCATGCAACCTATGGCAAAATGCCTAGGAATATATAGACCAGGAGAGGTATCAGAACTCAAACTAAACTAAAAGTCTACAGGGTGGCTGTGCTCCCTATGCTTCTTTATGCCTGTGAAACATGTACAGTACACCAAGGCCATGCGGGAAAGTTGAACCCCTTTCAGGCAACTTTCACATTGGTAGTCGCACAGGCAGGTCTCCCCCAGCATCTTTACCATTTTAATGCAGTCCCAGCCTCAATGGGCAGGACATGTTTTAAGAATCTCAGATGACCACTAGCTCAAAATAATTATTTATGGAGAGCGCAAGTATGGAAGGCAGTTTGCTGATGGGCAGAGTCAATGCTTTAAAGACAATATAAAAGCTTCAATGAAAGCGTTTGATATAAACCAGAAAACATGGTAAGATTTGGCAAAGATTCAAGCATTATGTTGTGTCTCTTTACCCAAAGGCTCCATACAACTTGAACCCAAAAGAACCAGTAGCTGCAGAGCAAAAAAGCCCACAGAGCAAAAAGGCAAGCCAGAAAAGCCCTGGTAAACTCTGCACATGGAGATGTCCCATCCTCCCTTTGCACCTACTGCACAAGAACATTTTTTGCAAAAATCTGTCTCATCAACCATCAGTGCACCCACAGGCAGAATCAGAATCAGCACAAATCCAATGGCTGAAATGAATGATCTATTTCGACGGATGAGCTAATAGTGAAAAAGTGATGGAAATAACGAAGCTGCATAACAGTTGGCAAGGATAATTGTTATAAGATCTAACAGGAAATTAAGGAAATTTACCTGTTTCATCTTGGATGGGAGCTTTCTGTAAATCGAAATCTTTTTTGTTTAAAAAATCTCTTATTTCTGACTCTGTTTTTAAAAAAAATTAAAATTAATGTTTTTTATCTAATATAGAGGAAGTGATGAGATTAAATGACAAATTATTTAAATTAAGAATATATAATGGAGTGTTTATCTTAAATTTATTCATTCTTTCAAGTGAGCTTGACATCTAGCCCCTCCATCAATTTATTATTTCATAATTATTATAGGTGTATGATTAGATATTTTTTATATTTGTTTAAAAATATACATACACAAAAAAAAAAGTTATATGTGTGTGGCCAAAAAAATGATTTCTTAAATTTTTAAATATTTGTTTTATAGAAATTGCATCCACCTTTTGATTTGCTTAAGAAATATCCTTAGCAGGTGAGATATAAAAGTTAAAAAAATCAAACATTTTCAGCTTTTAATATTTTATCAATTTAACCTTATTTACTATTGTTCAAATGTTAGCAAGTATTTAAACTATATTACCAATAGTCCAAATGTACAACCTATTGTCCAAATTTATTCTTAAATTTTTAGAAACTTAAACAGAGACACATACGAATTTTGTTATTGCAGTCTGTGAGGACATCTTCTCTGCCCAACTTGGCCAAGAATTCAATTAACCTTCCTACAGTAGGTTTCAAGTGAGGCTGAAATTTCCATTCTGACAAAAGTTTTTGTGTGGGACTCTCTGCTCTTTCAAAAGCCTATTGGAATTTATTTTAGAATAGGTTTGATTAATGAATGGTTAATTATAACCAAGAAGAATCACCAAACCTAAAAGTGACATGGTTTTTAATTTTTTGCTGCGACAGCTGGTAGAAGAAAATGAAATGATTTACGTAAAGTTATGAAAACTCTGATTTATGGCATTTTATTATGAGCAAGGCATACAAATCGTCGAAATCTATTTTAATATATTTTCAACAGAATTATTTGATAATTTTTTAAAATATGAAATCTTTTCTTTAAATTAAATGAAATTAACATAAAAAATACTAAAGTTTCATGTATAAAAGGATGTAAAAAAAAAATTAAGGTTTTCAGCTTACTGAAATTTCAAGGCCACTAAATCCAATGAGTTCTGCTAGACCTCCAAAGTTTGGAATTATGCCATCGTGAATTACTGCATCTTGATCCAAATGCAGAGACATTTGCTTGCTAACAGTGTAACGGAGAGCATGAAGCGGGACATCATAGTGCTCAGGATTCAAATAATGCCTCCAGTTCAGCTCTTCTTCCATTCTGGAAATAATCTGTTTTCAGATAAAATCTCAGCTAGTTCAATTCTTTAAAAGTTCAGTTATCTTTCCTGATCTAAGTCAATTAGAGCCAAAAATGTGCTGTCCTAATTTAAGGATCACTGCTCGAACTGTAAACATTGGAAGAGAAGTGAGCATTCAAATTAATGAAAGTCATCTTTGAAATCTTGTTGAGTCATTTGGAAATAAAAACATTTAAAAAAAATTAAATTATGTACATTCCAATTGCTTTCCGTGTGCCTCCTCCATGTTACTGTACTAAATGAGCTTACAATAAAAATATTTAATTTCCAACAAAAGCATTTCTAATTCTGCATAAACATATTTCATATCCTACTCAAGTTTTGCCACCGTGCCCCAAATTCTGGCATGATTAACTCATTAAAAATAAATTAATCCAAATATTTTTTTCTTTTATAGTCCATGTATTAATGAAAGCACAAATGTATGAGACGTCTGATAAACCCATTAGCACATCCACCTTGCAAGCTTTCAGCCTAAACACAACTTTATGTAATGCCTAACCTAACACATTTATTTCAGTACTTCATTTATTATCCAAAAGAACAACCCCATATGATTTCTGATATATCCCAACTCTTGAGATAATTATGTTTTCATCAACATGATTTGAATGTGTCCATACAGTCAGACTCCAGTTACATAAATGTTGTACAGTAGAGTAAAAAATAAAATTCCCATCCCTGGTAAACCAGTTAGGATTTCCCCCTAACTTAAAATACACAGAAATCTACCTTCCATAGACACGATATTTCTATTCCTGGTATTTGATGCTGCTATTTACTTGTAAATGCTAGAATATGGCAGCATTGAGCAAACAGGCGCCCCCGCCCTTCCCCGCGCTCTGTCAAGGAAGTTACCCACCAAACTCGGCCTACATTTAGTTGAAAATGTATTATTTATTTCCTGGTTATTTCTTTATTTCACAAAGTAAGCCAGTCTTAACTAAATTCTAACTTATTAAAACCGAAATTAAGCACCATTATCTGAGCATACACCATTTTATTTTTTAATTATGTGGACAGTTTTAAAATGACTTTTATTGTATGCAGTAATTAAAATAATTTTAAAATCATAAATTAATTCAAACAACTCCTTGAGCTGCCAAGCCAGGTTTTGCTGTACCTGTTTTCAATTAATGTAAATCTTACTCAAATGTTCTAGATCAGAGGTCTCAAACTCGTGGGCCATTTGCGGCCCACAAGATGATATTTTGGGGCATGCTACATGACAGAAAAGTTTATTATTAATGCGCCCCGCGCATTTTCCCCATTCTTATATCTATAATGTGATGATCAGCGAATGTTTCAGTAGAATCTCACCAACTACTCTAGTTCTGATTTGCATTTTGTTTGTTTAGATTTAGAAATTGATTATAATGTTAAAAAGTGTTGTAAAAAATCGGACTTAAAGTTTTTATTTCATAGCATTTTATGAGACAAACATATGGCCAAAGTGCGGTTTTGAGAAACATTTAAAAAGTCAGTTAGTGGGTAATGCACAATCATAATTGTGTAAATCGTTGCAACATGACACAGTATCAAAGAATCCCTATTAAAATTGCTGCTAGTGTTTACGAGTGAGAAAAATTCCGAGCCTGTCAGCTTGGTCACTTTCAAAATAGGGTTAGTCTAAAAGACCTTTTTTTCGATAAAAAAATAAAAATTTATTCCCCCTACAATAGCATCTTCCATCGCATCAATAATTCATAAATATTGCCTGCCCCTGCCTACTGTTTGAACACGTTTTACTTAAAAGCCTTCATGGAGAAGGATGGGGTGTTTGTTCCTGTACTAAGTGATCCCAAATGGCTCATGGACTTGGCTTTTCTTGTTGACATTACATAGGAGCTGATTGTTCTCAACAAGAAGTTACAAGACCAGGGGTAGCTTGTCAGTGTTGCCAATGACAATGTCAGGGCATTCTGCACAAAACTTGTGTTATGATTCTTAGAAAAACCTCTGCCATTTCCCTACATGGAAAGTACTCATGGACTCGGGAACACCCTTCAGTAGTAAGTATACTGATGCCATTGCAAAGCTACAGGAAGAATTTGTTCACATGTTTTTAGACTTCAAAACAGACAGAGTAACTTACTTTTCAACTTTTTGCTGACCATTTCCTCTTCAATTTGGAAGATGCAACCCCCCCCCCCCCCCCCCTCCCCCCCCAAACACCCTTCAGTAGTAAGTATACTGATGCCATTGCAAAGCTACAGGAAGAATTTTTTCACATGTTTTTAGACTTCAAAACAGACAGAGTAACTTACTTTTCAACTTTTTGCTGACCATTTCCTCTTCAATTTGGAAGATGCAACCCCCCCCCCCCACCTTCCCACCCCTTTGGGCTTCAAATGGAGCTAATTGATCTGCAGTGCAATTCTAAGTTCAGGGAGATGAATGGAAAAACAGACAAGCATGGACAATTTATGAGAGCATTGCCCTCAATCTTCCCTAAGATTTGCAGGTTGTTTAAGTGGATCATGTGGCTTCTTTGGGAGAACCTATCTGTGTGAAAAGCTCTTTTCCACTATGAACTTTAACAAGTCAAACTTCAGGGCCAAACATACTGATGAGCATCTTCAAGCTATACTGAGCATCTCAGTTGCTTTCTCACTCAAGCCAAATGTTGCTCAACTGTGTAAGAAGAAGCGCAGCCAGATCTCTGGCAACAAGGAGTAAGAGGAAGAAAGTGAAGGCTAGTTCTTGAGGACCCTTAATTTTTTTATTTGTTATTAATAAAGGTTTAATGAATTTGTAATACTTGTAATTGTGTAATACTTGATGTGGCCCAGTCTCTACCTCCTGCGGCCCCCGGATGATTTTAGATTGAGACCCCTGTTCTAGATGTTGAGATGTCCCGGGACTTCTACCCAAAGATAACTGCAGTTGACAGTATACAGCAAATTAAAAATTAATATTTTTTATTGTACTTATCCAAAGCAACCACATCCATAAGCACAGTCTGAATGGGCAAAATGTTGCGTCCATAAGCACAGTCTGAATGGGCAAAATGTTGGCACCCAATCTTAGTTGTTATAACTAAAAATCAATCACAATTATAGCGGATTAATTATAATTGACAACTCAAACTATCTGTAGAAGTGAATCCAACAACGGACACCCTCAACAGGAGAACTACTGGTCTATTATTAAACATGATGATAAGCATGAAGCGTTGGGCAGAATAAATTATTTTAATGTAGAAAATTAATTTTTTTAGCTTTGTTACATTATCATCAACATATGGTATATAGAGAGGTTATCATTAACTATGATAGTATGTATGACTGACAATTATTGTTGAGTGTACTGAGTGAACTTTGTGAACTGATCGGCCTGTGTTTTTGTCAAGTTATATGACTGGACGTGGTGAGTTTTATTTATTTATTTAGACATTTTTTTTATTGCGCTTACCTTACGGCTCTAAGCGCTTTACAATTATGAAAAATATGTAAACTATTTAAACTACTAATCACAGAACGATAAGACTTGATAATGATAGTAGAAACATCTTAAAATTTGTATACGTTCTGGTACTCCGTACACTGCCACAGTTTACCTACCACAGATTTATTTGACGTATTTAAACACTGGGGAGCTTGTGGCGAGTGTGAAATGCAGCTAGGCATATTTTTAAAATGAATATCCTTTAACATAAAACTAATGAGACACAAAAATAATCAGGAATGTCCTGGAAATCATTTTTTTAAAAATCAACTTTGTATAAACTTGACTAAAGCGTAGGCCTACTGTAACCTCAATATATAATTATAAATATCAACATACATTTACAAAGTTTTATAAGGGGGTGATTGTTGTTTTTTCTTTCTCTTTTTTGTTTTTCTATTTCTTTCTGTACACTCTTTAGCTTAATGCCATATTTCTCACTTTTATTTTTAATGACTTTGTTAGCTGAAGAAAGGCTTTTTGCTGACAGTAGTTTTTGTTTTTTAAATCTTATCTCAGGTTTTTCCCTCATCTATTTCTGTATTTTCTAATACATTTACAAATATTACAAGGATTTCTTGAGTTAACAATGAATTAATCAACCTGTTAAGTCAGACACATGAATTAATCAACCTGTTAAGTCAGACATATTAATCAATCTGTTAATTCAGAAATATGAATTAATCTGTTAATTCAGATGTATGAATTAACCTGTAAATTTAATGCCATATTTCTCACTTTTATTTTTAATGACTTTGTTAGCTGAAGAAAGGCTTTTTGCTGACAGTAGTGTTTGTTTTTTAAATCTTATCTCAGGTTTTTCCCTCATCTATTTTTGTATTTTCTAATACATTTACAAATATTACAAGGATTTCTTGAGTTAACAATGAATTAATCAACCTGTTAAGTCAGACATATTAAACAATCTGTTAATTCAGAAATATGAATTAATCTGTTAATTCAGATGTATGAATTGATCTGTTAATTCAGATGTATGAATTAATCTGTTAATTCAGACATATGAATAATCAGTGAAATGAACATTAAATGCCCCAGTTATTTTCTTAAAATTTCCTGAAGTAATAAAGTAGAATTTTCCACTCGCTGCCCTACATTTCAGCTAAGTGTTATTTTTATTCAATTCTGTTTTTACTGTTGTTTGTTCACTGATGAAGGCTTCTTGCTGACACATTTGTTGTTTTGTTGCATTCCCTTTTCAGGTTGTCCCATGTCCATACTTTGTTTTACTCATTTCCTTTTTTGCTGACCAGATTGCAGTTTCTGCCCCTTATTACCATTTCTTTTACTACATACAATATGTGTGCATAGGAATTCATTCATCATATTTCCAAATAATAGTCTGGGCCCTAACGTGTCTGAGGGACAGTGAAGCCGACCTAAGGGTCTAAGAGACAGTAAATCGGCCCCCTGATTAAAAAGTTTGAGGAATCCTTCTTAAGTTAAGGTAACTAGTATAGGCTAATAATAATTTATAGGCTACTGTTGCCCTTGGTAAGTCTAGCAAGACTAACTTTAAATATCACTAGTATTTATAAATCAAAAGATAACCCCCAAACAAGATCTGCCAATCGTTCTAACTTTCTAAGTAGATTTTGATTTTAAACATGAGTGGCAAGCCCCAGCACAAACTTGTGTTGTTAAGCTGCATTCAATCCTAAAAATATATTAAACTAGTAGTGGTATTATTTCCTAAACCTAAACTTACCTATTTGTTTTGGATTGGCCAAGCTGGGTTAAGTTATTAAAATATATATACTGTTAAATGTCAGTACTGAAAATGAAAACAAATACCTAAATGTCAATTAGGCCTAATGGTCTAAATCAGTGGTTCCCAAATGTTTAAGTTTGGCAGACCGGTGAACAAGTTTCAAAATTTTACCAAGGACCGGTGCATGATTTATTTTTATACTTTTATTTCTAATAGACAATAAATATAGATGTTATGGGGACCGGCAGCGTTAGCCATGCGGACCGGTGTAGGTCCACGGACCGCCATTTGGGGACCACTGGTCTAAATCATAATTATAATGTGTAAATAATGTATTCAATACCATTAGTAGTTAGACAGTAGGTTGAGTAGGTATACTATACCCCATACTGTTATAAAAAGTATCATAATAAACTATAGCCAATAGGCTGGCTATGGGAGTAATTAGTTAGGTTATACTAACTTATACAACAAGACAGGCCGAGGTATAGTTACTGTGCCATTATTCATTATGGTATATTAAGTTTTTTATTTGTAAGTACAAGTAGATCTATGGAAAACTATGGACTATGTATAGTATGGATAGAATTAGATCCTGGATAATCATAGATGGGGAAATCCAGGCAGTCTAGTGACACTTTTTTTTTTAAACAACTACACAAAACTACAGTCTACAGTTTCAGTTACGAGTGACAAATAAGTCTATAAAACTACAAAAATATAAGCCACAAACAGTCAAACACTTAAGACTTACACTTTACACTTACACTTTACACTTACACTAATTTGCAGTTTACTTGCTTGTGCATTTGGTTTTATTCAAGATCCGGTTAGTCCTTAGTCATTGTCCGTTTCTATTTAATTTTTCCCATACATTTTACGGAATTCAATGTTTACTCAAACTACTTCCTTGTTACTTGCACTTGTGAAGCAATGATTGTTAATAGGTCGGGCACGTCTACGTTTTGTAAATATTGGTAAAGATATCAGGATTGTGTCCCTTTGAAAAGAAGAAAGAAAACGTTTTAAATCAGTGAAGCTATTGTGTGATTTTTAATTTCACTCTGTTAGTGTTACTGTTGTTATTATTTTATGATTATTTTATAACAAATTATTGTAAATTTTACCATCACTATCTATACTTCGTTTCCAACATTTATCAATTATACGACATATGATTATGATGTCATATGATTTTGATTTATTTCTTGAGTTCAGGAAATAGATTTGTTGTGTTTACAAATAATTTACATATTTTAACATATTCAGATTCATATTGTCATAGTCACATGTAGCCTATACTATACTATAATTATTGGAAACACAAATAATCTAAATGCATGCAGGATGGCTGATTGCTTTTTAAAATTAATAAATTTAGTGGGAATAGATCTGTGGTTACACGTTACATAATATATACTAAGACTAAGGAGCCTACGTCCAAAGAGAAGCAGAATTCGTTTACACGGGGCAGACTATATTTTCGCATCACCCGTCCCGGTGCACGACCTTCGAGAACTCTAGTGGGTCATGCCCGGCGTCCCCGAAAGATCAGTAAATGTCCCTGCCTCAGCCTCAAGTGCCGTCTTACTTTAGGCATTGGGGAACTGGCCCAGGGTCTCGCGCTTCTAGGAAGCTCATTCTACTACAGGCATCATGCTCTACATATTGTTAATAAAAATTGAAAGATTGTGCCAATTTAATTTGATTTAAAAGTCATTAAACAGCACGTTTCCCAATTTTAACCCACAAAATTATTGGCACATTGCAAAATTGATATTATAAATGCGAATCACAAAGAGAATAACTTTGTCAACAAGTTTTAGTTCTCCCAGATATATGAATCGAAAAAAAGAAATCGGTCGCAAATTACGTCACGCAAAAAAGACCTTTTCAGACACCCCTCCCCCTTTCACAAAGTCTCACAAATTATTTACCCCTCCCCGAGCAGAATGTAAAATGGCCACAACTGTCAACTGATTTGCGTCATTTTTCGATATGCACTGAAGGTGTGCACGGCTGAGTTTCACGGTACTTATAATACCTGAGGCAATTTCGACTTCAATTTTTTTTTTTTATTAATTGAATAAAGATTTTTCAAAATTGGCAATTTTATTATTTTTTTTTTTATAAAAAATTTTGACTCACACATTTTTTACCCCCCTCCTCCCCTGTTACAAAATTTCACAAATTTTCTACCCCCCTCCCCATGGCCACAACTGTCAACTGATTTGCGTCATTTTTCGATATGCACTGAAGGTGTGCACGGCTGAGTTTCACGGTACTTATAATACCTGAGGCAATTTCGACTTCAATTTTTTTTTTTATTAATTGAATAAAGATTTTTCAAAATTGGCAATTTTATTATTTTTTTTTTTATAAAAAATTGTGACTCACACATTTTTTACCCCCCTCCTCCCCTGTCACAAAATGTCACAAATTCTCGACCCCCCTCCCCCGGAGCGTGACATAATTTGCGAACGACCCCTATTAGCGTAAAAATGTGTGTTTACAATCATATTAGATCTAGAATAAAATGTTAGTCCCAGGTGGTAATAACCCTAAATACGCCACTGAACCTTACTCTGCAGTGAAATTAGTGGAGAAAAGCAGGGCCGTCTTAAGGCATGGGTCCACTGCGTGGGTACACTAGGTGGACTCGTGTATCTAAGGGGCCTCTATGGTGCCCCACGCTTCTAGGTGCGTTAAGCTGCCAACATTATTCGTGAATGTTGAAAGATTTTTGGCAATTTATTTTGCTTTCAAAATGAAAGCGGCGTTTGTTTATCCAGTTTACTAAAACAAGATTTTTCAATTCTCACATCTACTGAATGTTTTGGTACTAGTTAATAGTACTAGCTTTCGAAAAAGTTCCCTTTCATAAATTATCAATTCAATTGATTGAATTCATCCCTTTACTTTTAATTTTTAGTTTTTGTTTAGATGCTAAATTCGTGGTTTGTCATATTACACTAAAATAAATGGGACCTAATGTATTTATGAAGGTATCCCAAATATAGACTTCACTGAGATTTTTTATCATCATCAGCAGCACCACAGCCCATGAAGGGCCCTGACATTATTTGTGTCTTTTGAGGATTGTGCTTTTTCTATTGCTGTGCTGTAAGTCACTGTAAGTTAATATAGTTTTTATTTTTGTCTACTTGATTTTGTATTCTTTCTATAACTTTAATAATGTAATTTAACGGAATATTGTTAATATCACTAGCTTTGTTTTTCTCTGTATACTTGTTTTCAGTCCTTTGTTACGTATAGTTCAACAAACGAGCAAAATCTTCAGATTAAATTGACAAAATGGTATGTAACTACTCCATCCTGTTTTTTTTTTTGCCTATTTAATTCCTATTGTTTCCTCTGTTAACTTCTAACAATAAGCTAGCCAGTCTGCCATGAGCTATTAAAGACAAATTTACGCTTCATTAACTGAGCATGCACCATTTTGTTTTGGTCAGCTAAACCAATTTAAAATGTTTTAAAATTCTTTCATTTTATTAAATAGCTCAGTCAGATGTTTTAAAAACATATATGAATTTAATGTTCAATTGACTCCTTGATCTGTAACTGTAAAGCCATGTTTCGCTCTACAGTCGTGTGGTTTACATTTTTCAGGTAGTCAGAGCTTATCAACCATTCCGTATTTTTCCGACCCCACCCCTCCAAAAAAAAAAAGAAAGAATGTAATTCACTAAATTTAATGTAAAATATTATTGCAAATGATAAATTCATATTCGTTCGGCATCAAATTTAAAATTAAAAAAAAAAAAAACACAAACAATTTTTAATTATGTTTTAAAAACATATATGAATTTAATGTTCAATTGACTCCTTGATTTTTAACTTTAAAGCCATGTTTCGCTCTACAGTCGTTTGGTTTACAATTTTCAAGTAGTCAGAGCTTATCAACCATTCCGTATTTTTCCGACCCCACCCCCCCAAAAAAAAAAAGAAAGAATGTAATTCACTAAATTTAATGTAAAATATTATTGCAAATGAGAAATTCATATTCGGTCGGCATCAAATTTAAAATTAAAAAAAAAAAAAACACAAACAATTTTTAATTTCATAAATTTTTTAATACTTATGCAAAGATTTCCACAACGATTAACAGTAATAAAAAAAATAACATTTACATAACAAAATTTAAATGTTAAACTCTCTTGCAAAAGCTTATTAGTTTTTATTTTAAAAAAGCATGACGAATATTCCCTTATTATTATTTACCATTACTTCTTTTTTTAAGAATATATAAATATTTATATATAAACATATAAAGGAACTATGTTATGAATTTATCATTCAAGATTTAGGGCTAAAAGTGCCATGCCAAAAAAGCTACCAGTCTACTTCAAACACAAACACATTTAAGGATCATGTAGGTTACATGATCACATTAACTAACCGAAGATATTAAAAAGGCCCAGCATAAAGAGTAATTTTACTTGAAACAGAGACCCCCTTGAGACATGTTTGGAAAACAGAGTTTTAAGACACATGATCTTTTAATAGGTTGTTGAACACCACTGGCTGATGGATTCATCAGCTTTATTTCTCAAGTTATGGATTCTTCTTCTTCTTCTATATCTTAAGGGCCCACGATCAGTGTACTGGTCATTCTGGCTCTTATTTATGTAGAGGGTATTTGCAATGTTTTTGTGCCTCAATTTAGGAATTCATCAGCTTAATTTCTCAAGGAAAACAGAAAATTTCAGATCAAATATAAACATTTGGTCATAGCCTTGTTATTGGATGATAAAAAAAATTAGCACTGAAAACATTCCTGCCGAAAACAAAAGCAAACAGAACTGAATGACATTTATGAGATGAATAAATCTGAGAACTAATATCTATGACAATGAAACTCTTATAATAACAAATGTTACTTAAACCACAATAAATACACCAAATTAAATACAAAGTAAGGCAAAAAAAAAACCAACATATTTAGTAAACTTATAAAATATTTGAAACCAAAGCTTTGTGGATAATATATGAATTCTCCTTCTCAGAACCCATTTAGAAACGTAGCAAGGAGATCAAAGTGCTGCTGAGTAAGTCACAATGTCAACACAGGCAATGATATGAATGAAAAGTCACATAAAGCAGTAGATGAAAAGTGATTCATTGATATAATATATTAATACATACATTTATTGATAGCTTTTAATAGGAAATTGTATTCACATATTTATATTATAAATTCGCTCTCTTATCACCATCAGCATGTCAGATCATAACACAGGCCAGCATCCAGCATCACGGGAATTTGTTTTAGTGTAGAGAAAAAATAAAATTTTATGCACTTTTTTCTTTTAAATTAATGAATATCACTGTTAATTAATGAATATCACCGTTTCCATATTTTGGAAATAAATGAACGCTTATTAATAAATTAAAGCTATTTTCAAGAAACTACCCTTCCTCAATCTATTTTAAACTTAAAACATTGACATCCACTTGGATCGTTGAGGTACAGAAAGGCAATGGCATTCAAAAATATATGGGAGCCTTATTGTTTGAGTGAGTGTATACAAAGAATGGAATCCTCACTAATACTCCTTGAAATCGAAATCTGAAAAAGCAAAAGCTCGCTCAAATGACATCGTTACATTGTGAAACATCTTAAATGCAATCTTAATTTTGAAAACAGAAACACTCATAACAACAGGGGATTTAAACAGCTGCGCTTCTCAAGTTGTCCTTTAAAAAAAAAAAAAAAAAGGGAAAACGAAAAAAAAAAAAAAACAAAAAAAAAAAAAAAAAAAAAATAAAATTAAAATTAACAAAAAAAAAATGTGAAACATCTTAAATTCAATCTTAATTATGAAAACAGAAACACTCATAACAACAGGGGATTTAAACAGCTGCTCTTCTCAAGTTGTCCTTTAAAAAAAAAAAAAAAAAAGAGAATACGCAAATAATCTAGAAGCTGCAAGAAGTGAGCAGTAAAGTTAAAATTTAAATTTACTTAAACAATCTCCCAGACAAACACTACCTTTGTAAACAATTTTTAAATTATGCAGATCTTATGATTTGTACTAGCACACAACTAGGCAGATGTGACTAAAAGGTTGCTTACATTTTTTTAAAAAATGACTGCTTATAAATAAATGAGGAAAAGTGAATACATTTATAAAGCTTAATTACAGTTTTAACCCACATCAGAAATAAACATTCCTAGGAATGAATTACCCTCCACCCAATAGTTATTGAGTCATGTAGAATTTTAAAAAAATACAAAAGAAATTTTTAAAAAATAGTAGACTTTAATACAAACATTTCACAATAGCTTTGTTCTAGATGTAATATATAAATAAATAACCTAAATAGTCCACATATGAAATAATTCAGTGGACCACTTCCTGTAAAAGGCACTGCTCTCATTTTCTGAATTGAAATGTAGCAAATATAAAACATCTGCAAACTACTTGAACATCCATCATTTGTTTCTCTAATTTGATCCAACTTTACATAAAATAGCACAAATAACTAATAATTATAACATTTGGAACAGGATATTTCAAACACTATCTCAGTATCAAAGTGTAAAACTATTGACAAGAACTATAAACATTACTCTACAAGAAAAAAAATCCAGTAAAGAATTGCAAAATATTATGACATTCTATAATATAACAGCCAGTGCTTTTCTTCTTAAAATGTATATCATATGTACAAAAAAAATTATTTTCCTTAATCCACTGGTGCTATGCGTCTATTTGTTGGGGCCTGATGGTGATGGGGAGGTGATCATCATCTGTTCTTGAGATTCTGCTTGGCCACCTGCGCCTAAAGCAATAAGTAAACGGTACACTGTCATTTTTGGTGTAGCATATTTTGTTTATGTTATTCCATCATTTGACCTGGTTGAAAGGTGTGTAAAGTGGTGTGTGGTGTCGCATACCTTCATCAAATACACATCCATCAACCAATGCCATCACAACACACAAGTACAACACATATAACCAGACCCAAATAACACCCACCACCCCAACTCCAAAACAACATACCACAAATCATTCTACCAAAAATTAAACAACTACATACACCATAATCTACTCAAGAAACCCTACAATCACCACACTCAGTACAATCCTACACCTCACAAGACAACAACCCCACCCCCCACCACTGAAAAAAAACCTCGAATTCACATGAAACTACACAACCCCCTTATCCCCACCAATGCCCCCCCCCTCCCCAATTCTGCACACAAAGCACCCACCTAACAGCAGCCACCCTAAAACCTCCACAAAACACACCAACTGGGCATATATATTTACACATCATTTCACAACCCCCTCCCCACCAACCCCACAATGCACCTACCCTAACACTCATGCCCCCCCCCCCACCTCCACAGCCCCCCCCTGCACACCCAAACCCCCCCCCCCACCCCCAACCTAATATCCCACACACACAGCCTCAAACAAAAAGATCAAACTGATTTGCAGACACTGAGTTTGAGTTATATTATATAGATATAAGTAAAAAAAATTTAAACAACAACAAAATTATTCACATGAAACTGAAAGCTCATTGTAAGTGTTAAGTAGTGGTGATTAAAAGAGACAATACATTAATTCATACATTCTATGTATTCCTATTAATCCTATGTATAAGTCAATGATGAACCTGGATTGTAGATTAAGATTATTGTTTTAATGCGAATATAGAAAAAGAATAAATCTATTTGGTAGCTGAAAAGTTATATCTGAGAAACTGGATGAATTAATCTATTAAATTACTTTGTGGTTAATTTTTTGGTGGTTATAAAAAGTTTTTTTATTTTTTTTTAAAGTTCCAAAAGTGATGCTTAGCCTGCCTTTCATTTCACAACATAATTCTAAGCAAGGCATACTGAACATAAAACATGTAAAGGCAAGGGTGGGTTGAATATGCTTACCTGCAGCATTTCCTGACATGGGACCTCTGGATGGGAGGGGAGTGCCCTGTGAGGGTGGGACTCCTGCACCACCTTGTTGGGGATACTGCCCAGGATACTGCTGCATGGGTTGATTGGGATATTGCCCTGTTTGGGGGGGCCCACTATAAGGAGAGTACGCTTGCTGATTCATGTTTGCCTGAGGGGCCCCATATTGACCTGGTGGGACCCCAGAATGGGGTGAATACTGGTTGGGCTGGTTCATATAACCAGGATAGTGGCTCTGTTGTTGGGGACTTGCACCAGGGTATGGCTGAGTTGGGGGACCACCTTGATTCATACCCATTGGGTTTTGGGAATAAGGATGGGATCCACCTGTTTGGTATGGTGGCATGCCTTGAGACTGAGGTGGATATTGGCCCCCCTGTGGTGGAGTAGGCCCCTGATTTGGGTACTGATTAGGAGTAAATGATTGGACCATTGATCCTTGTGGCATCTGAGGTTGAATTTGTTGTTGCTGTTGAGTGGCAGCAAGCATTGCTGCCTGCTGCTGAGGTGTTGGTGTTCCACTGGGCGTGAGGGTGGGCGGTGGTGTCTGGGGTGATGACTGGACAGATTGGGTGAGACCACCAGAGGACAATGTGGGGGTGGTGGATGGTGCAGGGTGACTTAACGACGACGTGCCTGTTGATGAAGGGATTGGTGAAGGGGAGGATGTAGCAGCAGTAGGTGCAGATGTGGCAGCATTTATAACAGACAACAGCGGGGGTGCCGTGGTAGATTGTAAGGTAGGTGTGGTGGCAGCAGGGATTGGAGAGCCCTGAGGTACTTGAGACGCTTGCACCTGTGAAGATAACAAAGCCTGAGGCCAGTGAAGAGGGAGACATTTAAAGAGAGGCAAATGTCTGAGATAACACTCACATGTTCATGATAACACTTTATCATCACTATGGAAGATTCACAAAAGTGTTTATCAAACATTTTAAAGTACATAATTTAAACTGATCTTTAAATATGCAATGAGTAGCATAAAATATTCAAGGCTGTAGTTATAAATAATGGTTTAGTATTTATAAATTCTACATTTTGCAAAAGTAATCATGCTTTCCAATGTTAATATTTTAATTTTAGAATAACAGTATGATGTAAGAGTATTTAATTCTTAAGCCTGTGACATGGTTCATGTTTAGACTTCAGTTTCTAAAGATTTAAATGTAAACTCATGAATACTCTTTTGTCCCATAACCCTGGAGTGCCATCTAACAAATACAGACTTACAAAATCTCTTTCTCTCTCCCTCACCCTCTCTTTTTGTGTTCCTAATATCTGTTGGTAAAGTAAGAAGCCATTTGCCTTTTTTGTTCTTTCCATGATATTTGCCTCAGATCCAACCAACATCTCTGCTAACCTTACCTTAGCAATCCTCGCTATTTTATAGTAATCTTTGATTTCCCTTTTGTTTTTTATTAAATTAATACATTTATTTCTTATCCTACGTTTCCTGTTAATCTCATATGCAAATTCTTTAATTTTATGGAGCACTTCTATAATTAAATATGTCCACCATTTCTTGTCAACTGCATATCTATACAACAAGATAAGAATGTTTGTCTCTGTGTGTATTTGCAGAAGGCTTTTTGTCCTTCTTCAGGACCTTCCTTCTTCTACCCTTTGTATATTTCTTGCTTCAACCTGAACCCAGACCTCCCCATATTTCTGTTCAATGCAGGATTCACTGAATTTTTCACTTAAAAGAACATGATTATATAATACAATAAAAAGAATAAGGCAGACACCATCAATTTGAAAGCAGGCAAAGCATCTGCACACATAAGCACACCTGCTGACTTTTTGAAAGACACCCAATTTACTCTGACACACAGCTATTATGATCAAGTGGACATTCTAATGTCTGCCTCATCAATGAATAAAAAATAATAATAATTTTGCAATCTCATGATTAATGAAGATTTAAGGTAAAATAAAAACTCATTTTAAGAGAAATGTTTAGGTTCTCCAGATGTAATAGATATTTTATTTAAGTAAAATGGTCCACTGTGCCTAAAGAAGGAATAACTTTGTATAATTTATAAATCTACTTAATATACCTGATTCAAATTAATAAGGTCCCTTAGTTTTAATGAGTAATGCCCAATTTTATTAGAAACAAGTTTTTTTTTAAATATCTGAGATTAAAAATTTTCTGCATTTATCAATTAATTTAGTGTTATTGAGAATTATTATTATTGGTTAAATTATGGTGCCTTAAATCCTAAAGCACTCAATGAATTATTTAATAACCAAGAAAATGTTGCATTATTTCTTGAAGATATTGCAGCAGAACAATACTGATAGCTTTTGAGAGATACATACTGCAACATAAAACAAACAATTACGTTACCTGAGGACCTTGTGGTGGCATGGGTGATCCATGCATGGCGTAGCTTGTGTTCTGGTTAACTGCTGATGCTATAGCAGGGTTCTGGGCTGAAGCAGCATTGCCATTATTTGTTGGAGACCCATCGGGAAGCTGTTGGGTGGCAACTGGTTTATTTTCAGCCAATTGCTGGTTGGCAAACTGCCTGGCCCTATATTCGGCTGCCCGGATTTGCTCCATGTGGAACTGTTGTCTCTCCTGGAGCAGCTGCTGGCGCTGATATTCTAACTGTAATTTAAGTATACAGTTTGTTTACATTTAAAAATTTGTCCAAGACAAATGAATATTTAGCCTGTAACTATTTTTGACAATACGGGATTTAGATTAATATGTGGGCTGTAATAAACACAACAGATAGGAGATTGCAAAGCGCCTCAAGAAGCCATAAAAAGGATGGAATATTACAAAACATCTCTGGCAATATTTTATTAACTTTTCTGTTAATGACCCTAGCAGTAATTAATCATTATTTTACCCCCTCCTGCTTGACCTACTTTTCATGTAGTAAATAGCTAATGGCATGTTTCCTGCCATTAACAAATAAATTGCCCTTTGCTACTATCAAACCAATCACAATATGGGAGACAAACTTACTGCAGCCGATCCCTGATACATCGGACTGATGTTTTCATCACATACATTAGCTAATGATATAATTTATCATGTGAGATATTGTTCCAACAACCCTCATTGAGACTCACAGATTCCCTCTCCTTGTCCATGATGGTCTCCAACTCCTCAAAATGTCTGAGTTTGATCTCCAGTTTTTTCATCTGAGTCTCCACAAGTAGTGCTACAAGTCCTTTGATCTTACGCTCTTCAACTGCTGCCAAGTGCTGCGGGTAAAATTATGTATTTCATACCATCAACCTTTATTGCAATCAAAACATAAGGGAGAAACTCATCACACTGGTTTAGCAAAGCCCAATAGTGTTTTTTATGTGCACCCCATTTAACTTTTTAAAGCTCAAAATTGTAAAATATTAAAAAGAATCAAAGTGTTAAAGGTAACTTTAAGAATGAATTACTTTTTTTTAATTAAAAAGGGACATAATTTTTGCCTCTATGGAATGCAAGATAATATTATACTTACATAATGACTTGAATCGTATATGATTATACTTAATCAAACTACTAAAGCGAATTAGTTGTTCACATAGAAATGAATAAAACTGAAAATACCTTTGCTTTAACGGCAGCCGATGCCAGGGCAGCTGCGGCAGCTGTAGATACAATCGAAGCATTGTCTTCAGGGCCATCACTGAGTTTCTCTGGGATAGCTAGAGGCCTGCCATCTTTTTCTTTTTTCTCATTTGTATTTTCACCTTCTTTGTTGCCCTCGTTCTTTTCTCCCTCTGCTGATTCATTCTCTTTTCCAGATGTTTCTTGATCTTTTATCTTAATTTCCAAAACAAAAATTATTTAAAAGCACTGGTAACAAAAATAAACTAATTAATCTTAAACTTACACATTTGCACAACTTTTTAAAATTCTTATTATAAACAGTGGCCAAAAGTAACTAAAGCACAAATACAAAAACAATATAAAAAGATATGTCTTGTCCTTACAAAGATTTTTAACAAAATAAATAAATAAGAATGGCGGTTCACCATGCCAAAGCGTGGTCCACCCCCATCCCACCCCCCAAACCTACCCATTGTCACAAGGTGTAAAAACACTGACTTCAAAATAAAGATGTGTGACATTCTAGTTAATTAAAACAGTAATGTGATGATCAAACCATGAGAGTAAGTGTATGGTTCACATGAAAAATAAAAGATAAATACAATTTTATCCTTTTTTGATTTGATCTAAACAACTAAAAAAAAGTTAAAGACATAAGACCTTTTCATCACAATAGGCCCCTTTTGGACAGAATGCAAAATCCATTGCATTTTGCTATTCTTTTATGTTGTTTTTGTTTTAAGATTATGTAAAAGATGATGAACTTACTTTTCTATCCTCCTCCCTAGACCTTTCTTTGCCATCTTCTTTCTTTAGTTCAGAAATCTTCTCATAATCTTTTTCTCTACTAGGATCTGTTTCCATTTCTTCATCATCCTGAAACCCCCCAAAAAATTTATTTAGTTATACTATTTAATCATTTCCCCCCCCGCGCCATATTTTGTGTTTGAAACTCAAACCTCTTTTTAATATTCAGTGGACATCTACAAGACACTTATCCAGGCCACCCAACTGAACTAAATAAAACTATTGCCACAGACCTGTTTACCCTCAAACCCCTAAAATCGTACAATCTGGTCTCAAAATCGTACAATACAATATCTCTATAGTAAATAAATAAAACTACAGTAACGCAATAAAGACTAATTATGTAACCCCCCCCTTCAGTTGCACGCAGACGTTTTTACGACCCCCCCCCTCTCTTTTCCTCAATTACAATAAAAAATTAGCAAAGTTCATTATATATTAAGTTACAGTAAACAAAATGTGACACCGGTTTTCACCACTGGTGATTAGTCCAGCCCAGTGGTTCACAGAATATATGCTTCATCGGACTACATCGCCCTGGGTGCTCGCTGCCCTTTGGCAGGGCCATGAGAATATTACAAAGAGCAACCGCGTGAAAATCGTCTATAGAAAGACACTTTTTAAACAGTCAATTCAACTATAAAAAACCATTTACACACAGATTAAGGGCGCAATAAATTGTCCTTTTAAATGAGGGTGCAAATTTTCTATATGGGCTGCTGCGGCTTCCTCACAGGGGCTTTGCGAAATATTAAAGAAAAATTTCATAATTTTATTTTTACTTTTAATCCA
>CAXITT010000075.1:1717204-1791826 GCA_964033795.1 Lymnaea stagnalis
ACCCGAACTGTCATTACGAAAATTTGGCGGTGTTGAGTATATAAATTTAAAAACTTGGACCGGCGCCATGCACACAATCTCTTAAATCAACACCAATCCTTTTATCTCTGATTGATTGCTCATGAAAAGTCCGACTGTGCAGTTTGCGTCTGATGGACCCTTATTTGAAGAACGCAACTCAGTCAATTTTGTCTGATATTCAAGATAGGATATCAGCGAATAAACTTTCTTTTTGCTGAATCTGATGTTAAGTTGAAGTTCCTTCTTCATCATCGGTTTCGCGTGCCTTTCATTTTGTCGATGCCATATCGTAATGTATTGTGCATGCTCAACTACGGTAACGAAAACAAAAAGGCTCGCCGATTCCATTAATGGTAACATTAAAATACCGCAATGTGCACATCCGTCTATGTAGCCCACTTCGTACGCCAGGGCTGTTTGGACAATTGGACATCCATTTATAACATACTCAGTAGGCAAAATGAAATGAAAAAAATATTCATAACCCCCTCCCCACCTTGTCAACGTAAAGCTATCCAACTACTACGTACACGCTGAGGATGCGCATGGCAGCTTTGATGGGAAAAGTGGGGTGGGGGCAGACTGCACCTACATTTATGCAGGAATTCTTCAATGATTATCCTGACAGTCTCTTAAGGAGCAAACTGTCACCTGAAAATCTGTGAAGGCCATGAATTCCAATTAGGCCCATTGTTAATTATTATTATTAAGGCTATAAAACATCACCACAGTGTTTCGCAGTTATCGTTTACTAAAGCTTTGTGTTTTCATCAAGAAATCACTGTAGTAGTAATATGGTGACAACGCGTCTTTCCGTGCTGTGATGTAATTGTTTCCAACCATCCCCCACCCTCATTACTGGGAAAAAACTGTGCCGTCGCCTACCCAAAAGGCGCTTGATTTTTTCAGTTAACACGCTTTAGTCCAGTGGTGCAGGGTGTCACGGTCAGATCGCATGAGTTTTTTGTGTCAACTTCTATAATGTTAATTTGACCAATCGTGGGTGAGTTTATTTTCCCCGTGTGCCCCACGAGTTTTGATTTTTCTCGGTCAAGGTATGACCGGTGTGCTGTGTCTGAAAAAACCACGTGTGTGAGTTGAGTTGAGAAGGAGTGAACAGTGGCGAGTGCTGTGGATGTGGGTATGATTTTTTTGTCTTATAAAGGAGTGAGTTTTTCTTCGGATGGAAGAGGACTTGTGTAACTTTAACTGTTTTGTGTAGTGGCATATAGGCACACATAGCCAATAAATAAGAAAACCTGAAACCCTGAATTGTTTGTTGATACTTGGAGCAAGAGTCAGCTCTGCAGGAGCTGGAAATAAAGGGGTTCTAGACCCTTGTAAAATTGTTCTGTGGCTAGTACAGAGGGGACCGACCCCTAGACAACGTACGTCACGTCACACAGGGCAAACTCATTAGTCAAAAGAGCCACAAAAAAACACCAGCAGGGGGAGTAAAATTTGTTTGAGAGCCAAATTCTTTGTCAAGAACCTGCCAAGAACCATGTTTTTGGGAGTCAAAACCGTTTGTGGCTGGCTGACCAAGCAGCACTCAGATCACTAAAGAGCCGCATGTGGCTCGCGAGTCGCCGCGCTTTGCCAACCACTGCTATAGTCTAACTACTACAAGCTGTGTAAAAAAAAAATAATAAAATTTAAAAAAAGTGGGGGTGGGGGGTAGTAATAGTAGTAGTAGTGATCAGTGATTATTTCAGAAATGCCCCTCCAACCGGGGGGGATGCACTTCAGATTTTTCAGGGGGGGGGGGGGGGCAAGAGAGCACTTGGCTGAACCCAGGAGAGAGGCAGTGCCCCCCCCCCGGAGATCTAACTGAAAGAAACCCTGGTAGTGAAACCAAACTGTTGTATTAAAATCGTTGAAGGCGTAGAGCTGATTTGCGAGTTATGAAAATATTTTGTAAATGTCGCTGACTGGATCTTATAAAATATGCCAAAATCCAACGCTCCACTGCAGAACAGTTGGATCATCTATTTTATTTTAAAAACCATCTCTATTTTTACAATCGCCCCGGTTCTGGGGAACAAAATAATTCTGTAACAAAACTACATCACACGCTTGGCAGCAGTCAAAGGCGATGGTGAGTAAAGTTGTCGCTAGGGCGACAAATCTAAATATTACTGTTGACACAGCCAGCTAGTTCACTGTGATCCCATCAATACGATACGTCACGGTTATTTATTTATATCCTTTGACACTCCCACCAATCCCCTACCCATGCGTGTCTCGTATGCGACAATTTCCGTAATCAACAACCCCACCTCCCCAGTCCCTATGAGTGCTTTCGAAATATAATACTTTAAAAAAAAATACAACCAATCGTTTTTCTCGTTCATATTCACTGCCAGATCTTCATTAGAGAGGGCTAAAACGCCCAAACCCAAAAATGTATTCATTTTTTTAAATGGGGGAAAAAATTTTTTCCACCGGGTCTCTGAAAATCGTAGTTTTGGCGGGTCTTGGCGTACAATCGTAAAAGACATCTAAAAATCGTACATTGTACGCCAAAATCGTAAGAGTAAACAGGTCTGTTGCCACTGAAAACATTTACTTACATAAAGTAAATAAGATCACAAGCAATTTTGTGAAATTTACTTTTTTTATAAGAAACAATTTGCATCAATATCGACAATCACAACAAAATTCATTGATAAAAATAATTAAATTTCTTACTTTGCCATCTTCTTTCTTATCTTTGTCATCTTTCTTAATTTCACCTGACTCATCACACACAATCTCTGAAAAGCAATTCCCAAAATAGACTTATTGCCTGGTATTTTTAAAGGAGAGTTAAATTATAACTTTGCAAGCCCACTATCACATGCTATTTAATAATTTAATGAATCTTACGATATTAAAAAAGAAAGAATTTGAAATAACTCAGAATAAAAAATATGCTACAATTAATCAAACACTACCTGTGCCAGCAATGCCACTTTTTTCAAGCCCATAGGTGGGTTCTATAACCTTCCCCTCTTTAGTAGCAATTACAACTGTCTTAGTGTGAGCATCAACTATTGATGGTGGAACCTCATCCTTCATTTTCGAAAACTCCTCTGCAATACAATAAACAAACATTTATTATTATTTATTCCATCATCATTTTAATTATCTCACACGGGTTAATGCAAAAAAAACTTAACAAAACAAAAAAAAAACTTTAAAGGAATCTCAATAATTTTAACGTAAAAACCATGAACCCCTAAATATAAGTAACTGTACTCCCCTTCCCTGTAGTAAAAATATTTAGTCAAATTAACCCTTGTGCGATGGCTGTGCAGAGCCAAATAATAAAAGCTTCGAGATTGGCTGGCTGGTCTTTGTACCTGATTGCTTCTTGCATATCTTGCTCATCTCCCCATTTTAATGGTGGCTTCAATTAATAGTTTTTGGTGTTCGGTCATTTCATAGCACTAAAATATTTTTTGCAGTTTTTCACATTGAATCTCATTCAAATGTTTGTTAGGACTTATTTTTAGGCTTCAACAATCAGAAAAGTCAACAAAATGCTCCAAGTAAGACATGTTTTTTCTAAGTGTATACAAAAGAGATATCAGTTTGATTCCAGGTCAGTTCATTCAATTTTCTACAAGAATATATATGGTTAATATATTTAAAGATGTTAGGGTTTTTTTTAATGAAAATTTTTGCAAAGTCACTGCAGGGCTTCCTCTTCTAGACACAGACAGTCCAAAAATGCTCCATCTCAAGTGGGGTAAGTCTGTTTAGAACATCTTGTTTGGAAAAATTCCTATTTTTTTTCAAGTACAATAATTAATAAAACAAATATCTCACCCAATGCTGCTTTTGCTGCTGCACTAGCCACCCTTGGATCAACCACAGAGGCAAGAAAGGCAACAGTTGACATGATTGGGTTTCCACTTTTTGAGAATGGTATCGGTTGATAGACAAGAGGGCCTAAATAAAAATGATCATAATGTTAAAATGACAAAGTTTTGTTAGAAAGTGATCCAATCAGAATTTATGGTGACATGTTAAAATGGAATGGACTAGTCTATGCATTATTAATAATGATAGATAAGATAGCCTTTCCTTAATTTGATGGACTTAACAGAAGAATAAACCTTACCAAGTTGGCCACCATCCTCTTCCAAAAATGGGTCCTCTATAGGGAGACGAAGGAAGTGTAATATGCATTCATCTTGTGTCCTGCTGCCGACATGTTCACAAACTTTGTTCCAGTCATCCTTGTAGAGCTCTAGAGCTTCCAGCAATAGCAGTGTCTCCTGGTCATTCCACTCTCTGCTACGCATTGATGGGTTTTTATCCTGTAACGTGATAAGACTTGTCACAAAATACTTACCCATGTACTTATGAAGGGAATTTAAATATTACTATAATTTCAATTAAGTAAAAAACAAAACTTAATCATCATCATCACTGTTATAGAACTATATGCATTTTTCTTGTTTGTTCCCTTTTCCTGTTTTCAGAACCCCCAGAAGTGCTAATGCTCCCTCTCCCTCCCCATTTTCACTACCTCTTCCTGATTGTCATATTCTATTGGTGGAGTGTAAGCCATTTTCCAAAGCTTACTGCAGATTGACCTGGTTAAACATTAACAGAACAGGAATGCTAAAAAAGTGTTTCTTATATTCAAACATGATTAACCTACCTTAAGAGCTTTTTTGGTAAAAATATCAGTCTTCAAGCCAACACTTCCAAGTTCTTTTTTATCCTCTACATCTTGTTTATCCTTTCTTTCAGTAAAATCACAAATCTCCTGTGCTGCAGATGGCTATTTAAAGAAAAAAAAGAATCTTTATTTTATTTTAACAAGGACAGGATTTGTAGCACAAAAAGTAAAGTAATTTTCTTTTACTGGTTAGAAAGGGCAATCTAAAAAAAAAAGATTTAATGCCGCTAACAATTTATGCGCAAAGGCTTATGTAAAACCAATGGTAATTAACAGTAGTTCACGTTGTTTGTAGAAAAATTATTTTCAGTAAGTGATAGTTATCTGGAGTCTATAATAGTACCTGATTTACTCTTGAAGGGTTGATGGAAGCTATGCCTGATGGTGTATCTGCCAAGATGTGAAAGTGGGAAGTTGATGGCGGACCCATTGGTGTAGGGTGACTGTCTGAATCTACTTGATAGTTAATAAGGCCCCACTGTTCTAAAAAGGCATGAACTCTGGGAAAAAAGTTTAGAGAGAAATTAACATTGAATAGCTCTGGACAGCTGTGAATAAGTTTAATATAAAAAAAAATATTTTTTAAACCACCATTTATATGTGTAACTTTCCAAAAATTTTAAACAAAGAATGGTCAGCATGAGCTTTTCAAGGGGAAATTATTGTTTAAAAGTTTTTGTTGAGATTATTAAAAATCAATAGGTTAATTGCAAACAAATCTTTACCGCAGTATGCAGCATACATCTCCAGCCAAGTTTCTCCTGACAGCTGTGGATGTGAGATACTCTGTGGGATTCAGACGATAAGTGTCTATCATGAAGTTGCGGTACGCAACATATCTGAAAAGATATTTGCACAGAAGCTTGGTGCAAGGTTAAGTCAGTTGCTTATCTTTTTCCTACTGAAAGTTGTTCTGCAGTCACAGAAAAAATATAATCACAGTAGATAAAGGTTTCATCTTGAATGTATCAATATTTTTAGAAAAACCAAATGGTGACAAAATTTTGAATGGATTTGTATTTCTGAAAAACATTGAATCAAAGTTGCCCAATACTTACATTTTTTTTTTATGTGTTGCTAGCCATTATAAATAAAATATTCATAACTATGGTGATCATATTTAGTTTTAATTCTCTCTTACATCTCGGGTGTTTTGGATTTGTTTTTCCCGTTGAAGAATTCTGGCAACGCCCTCCTTTCAATGGCATGTACAGAGTTGTAATCAAACCAAGCCGAGTAACTGGGTACAATGATGTGATGGGTTTGTTCTGTCAAAGTATCATCCCCTGCCTCTTGGTTTTCTTTCTTTTCTGTTTCCTCTGTGGTGGTAGCACCTGCAGGACCATCAACCTTTTCTTGATCAGCCTGTACAAACAAATATCTATCATGTGAGCTCAAGAGTAGCTTCATCTGATTGGCTAAATAAACATGAAAGAAATCAATTATTTTTTGTGGGAACAATCTTTCATTAGTACTAAGATAATATGATCTTAAGACAACTCTTATAAAAGGGTTGATTGTTTATAGATGCTAAAATGAATAGACAAATTTTGAAAGTCAATCTTTGTTGGAGAGACCATTGCCTTTCATGTTTCTAATTTATTACTTTAAAAATCTATATTTTCTATAAATTCAGTTTGTTTTAGAAATAACCCAATAAGTTGTAACAATTTTTTTTTCTGAACTTCGACCTAGAAGGTTGAAATCTTTTAAATGTATTCCAATTCTTAAGTATTATTTCTTAAAGTAGATAGTGATGACGATCAGATTAAAGTAAGACTATTATTGGTTGTATATGACATTTTTTCAGTGAAGTTTAAAATTTTGTAAAACTATACTGTTAACTTAAAATTATATTACTCACAAGAGAGTAACTGCTTGTCTATCAATGCATAACAATGGCCTATTTCTATTTTGGAATTTTCTGAATGTTAGTGCATACACAATGATCTCATAATTATAAAAACACATTTAGCAATCTTAGTTTTATTTTGAAAATCACATTTTTAAAGGTAAATTGAATGAGTGCAATTATTATGATACAGAGTAGGGTTGGAATTATCACCTTGTGTATTTAAAGAATATTTTATATTACATGTTAACTGACAAGTAAATGTGCTAAATTTTATTTATTACATCTTATAACAATATCATGTTGCAATTACATTCCACTATTTTTATTACATTTCGCCATAGCAATCCAATTCCCTTGATAACATGATGCATCAACAATGGAATTCTCATACTGTAAATTATACAGAAAAATGTAAGATATTAACCTTTTCTGCCTGTTCTTCATCCAAATCCATGATTGAGCCTCCCTTTATAGGTGTGAACTCATCTTTATTACCTCTGACCACTGAACCTGAATAATTAATTGAACATATGAAAAGATATATCAAAGATATAAGTAGTAATTTTAAAAATTTAAACTTAATTAAATTTAAGGCATACTGAATTTATCTTTCAAATGGTAATACATTAAGCCATTAATTGATCATGCTATCTTATAGTGTTTAGGAATCACAATTAAATCTTGATTATATGAGGTAAAAGGCAGCAGCCATCTTTTATTCTTTCTGTATAATAACATCTGACCCCCAAATAAACAGAGACATAAATATCTTCCAAACTCAAGTTGATAAGTAAGACAGCAGGAATGATAAATGCATTTGAAAAACACAAAACTTCACACAAACTTTTATTTGGTTTTTTTCTAAACTGATTAAATTCAATATATAACAAGAACGTTTATATCCCAGTAATTCTCAAACATACAAAACTCCAACACTGGCCTGAAGCTTACCTGGCTTTGGATTGTGAACCTCTTGTATATTGGTCTCAGGCTGAGGATCATCCATGTCCTTGGTACTATCTTCTTCATCTTCTTCCCACTTTCGTTTTTTGCTTGCTCCAATAGCAGCAGTTCGAGAGCTGAAATGGTTAGTTTGTCTTACTTGATTAATTTTATCCAAAACCAAAACCTATTAAAAAAATAAATAATACATTATAATCGGATAATAGAATTTATCTGGCAGATATTGTTTTAAAAATCTTTAAAAATAATAACAATAAAACAACCTTTTCCTTTTGATTTTCTCTTGTGGTGGAGATGGTGATCTCTTCCGCTTGTTGTTACCTTTCTTTGGGCGTCTACTTTTATCCGCTTCTGGGCTATCCCGTATCTTGAAATAGTTTTTACACATCCAATAATTTAACTAGACATTTTAAAATTGTATTCCAAAAACTTTGATTTAAAACAAAATAACCACGGTTGAATTAAATACATTCTTAAAGCCCATTTAAATCCTATTAACATTTTCTACAATATTGTGCATAAAAAAAAAAATTAAAACAGCTATAAATATTTTATGGCAAACTAACTATTTTATGAAGTAATACAGTCAAGTTTAAATGATGTTGAAAACTATCAGCCACCGATTCAATGATATTGAATGAAAAATCTAATTATGATAAATCTCTAACACTTACATCATCTACTGTTAGACGAACTTTTACTGTTTTTTTAGATTTTTTCCCTTCACCCTGAAATGAAAGCCATATAGCTATTGAATTTTAAGACCAAAGTTTAATTTTACATACAAAAACAATTATTTACAATAACTTAATGATGTATGACACATATCCAGAAACGGAGATATGCTGTAAAAAAGTTCAGTTCACAAAAACAATTTTATATATTAATTTGCTACAAAATATATTGTAGATATTAAATGAAATGTTGAATGCAAATTAAAACCTATGTTTTTAACACGAGTCTGTAATATGGACGTAAAAAAAAAAAAAAAGGATTAAACTATTAAATCCTACATTGTTGCTTTCTTCTTCAATTACGTAGTCTTCTTCATTCATCCACTCATTGAATTCATCCAAATCAAAGAGCCAACGAGCAGTGACCTAAAAAGAAAAAAAAAAACATTAAAAAAAATTAGTTTGAAATAGCTTTACTAATAAAACATTTGTTTCTAATATTTATTTTGATGCAACACTAATATTTACCAACTTAACCTTAAGGCAGATAACCTTTAAAGGAATTTTAAACACATATAAATCCAACCTCCCATCGTTCTGGTGAATGGTTCTGATCAAAGTCATACTCAATGTTCACATCTGATACCCAAGAGTCATAACTGAAACACAAATTTAATTTTGGTTTATCATTAGCATCTTTAAAAATGTACAAAGAAAAAAATGTTCTTCTTCTTCTATAAAATATGAATACATAATTTACAGGTCAATTGATTGTGATTGAGAGAAACTTCGGTTAACTCTTTGACGTTTTAAGACACCAATTTTTAAAACCTAAAGATAAGATATACACAACAGTTTAATTCTTACCTATCAGGATGGTACCACCAGTGAATTCCGTAGCTTTTTTCTCGTTTAAATGTTGGCCTGAAGTACTCATCTGTATTTATAAAACATGAACAAAGCATATTAGAACAACAGAAAATATAAAAATGGTGATATTTGACCGCATTTGTCCCAAAGCACCATGGTGATACTCGACCCCTTGTGTTCCAAAGTGACCATAACCCACATTAACCAGTTCAGCTAAGCAAACAGAACATAAAACCCAGTTCAACTTGTTCCATTTGTTACTAGTACATAATTTAAACAAAATCATTTTTTTGAAAATAGCTGAATGCACAGTACAATGGCTGCTTTACTACAAACAAATTTATATAACTAAATGTGTAAATGCTACAATTTTTTTTCAATGTGAAATTTGAAAGAAGTCATGCAAACATCAAATGTTACTGAAGCCTTAACCTCAGTATAAATAAATAACTTTTTTTTTAAATTTTCCTTTATTAATGACCCTATCAATGCACAAACTTGAAAGCAATTTTGCAACAAACATTTTTTTAAAAATCTGTATAGAACCTGAAATTATCTTATATCATATTTTCTTCCTAATGAATCCTTATTGAGATAAATTAAACAAGAAAGCTTTGGGTGCTTTTAGACAGATTTTGTGCACATGATACGAATCAAAACTAGACAATTCACAGAACTGTAACTAAAAAAAATAATGTAAAAATTTTTGTTGCAAAGCAAAAAGTACTTAATACTTAACCCAATAATGTGAATTGGGGGATATGTTTTTTTTTCCTTCTAAAAATAATTCTACATTTCAAAGAAACTAACCTTCTTGAGAAGAAGGATTCTGGGGCACAGGATGCACTGCATGAGTGGCAGCCTCTTGTTCCTCAACAAGAACTCCCTGATGTCTTTTGATAATGTCACGAAGTTTTGGAACCAAGGCCCTGTCTACTTCAGGTCGGATGTAAATTTGGGGTAAATTAAGACACTTAGAAGAAACCAAGGCTTTTTCCACTTGCAGGAACATTTCAACATTGCGATCCATTCGTGATGGAGATGCAAAATCAAAGCGTCGCCTAAGTGAGTAGAAATATTTAAATAAAAACAATATAATATTGGCAAGTCATAAGAAAAATTTTTTTAAAAATTAATCCTTAAAGAAAATAAATGTTTTAATACTTCTGAATCATGAATAATCTTTATCAAAAGTTTTCACGTTACTTACCATCCTTGCTCACTTTTAAACTTAAAAACTGCTTGAAAAATCTGGCAAAGCCCTCCACCTGGTTTAAAGTCAAGGAAACTTTTCATCTGTGGTATACATAAAAAGCATTTTAAATGAAAATATTTTCAATTCTTATTCATTCCTGGTATAATATTAATTAATAGTATTTAGAAAATACTTTTTTCGTTGATTTATTCATTTCTTTTATGTGATTAATTTGGATATTTCCGACCATTTTCAAAATATTATTCCTTAATTGATTTTTATTAAATTTTCACAATTTAAAAGCTGAGTTTTTTTTAAAAATATGAATGATTATGTTGCTGAATAAATTATCATTATGTCATTTTGTGTATTTTATCATGGTATATCTTAAATTGCATAAATTTTAAAGATTTAGTATAATTCTGTATATTATTTAAGTCGAACCACAAAAAGTGGTTAAGATTTTATTTGAACACTTACAGGCAACTTGGTGAGTGCAGGATTAGGTACCTGCCTTCCGAATCCTTCTTCTTGGAACTGCAGTAGCTGAACAAGAAGTGTTGCCAAATTTTTATTTGTTGGTGGGTCCGCTTGTACATACTAAAATGGAATTGGGGGAAAAAAACTTGTTTTGAAAGTTTAAAAAATTTTAACAATCACTGGTATATATGATTATAGTCATAACAATTTTAAATTAAATGACGTAGCGGACAGTGGGGAATGAAAGTCATATAAATAAGTAAATCCTCCCAACTATACCTAGTCATAGTGAGGTGAAGTGCTACAATTTACTAATACTCTGTAAAAAAATTTAATTCCTTAGTCTCAAAATGACGGTGTCATTTTGGAACTTTAGTGTACATCTTATCTGCAATGTAAAATTGTTCAAAATAAGCTAAATCATGTGTTCCTCAATGACTTTGGGTCAGTGTAAGAGCTATGGTCTAAAAATAGAAATTGGTGTACATTGTATCATTGATGGTGCCGTTGTGGGAATTTTTCAAAAACATAATATTACTTGGGTAAGCTGTTGTATCTACTATAGAAAACAAGGCTTATTTGCTCTCTTACAAACAATGCCTTGATATTATCACTCGTGTTTCCTTGAATTTTATGATATGATCTTGATAAACGAATGCATCTTATCCTGAATAAAGCACTGACAAATCACTTGCTGAAAGCAAAACATGTTCACAGATTTTACCCTCCTAAAGTATCCGAACTGAATTGGAATCTTAATACATAAGAAATATACATATGGTCTGCAGAGTTCCTTTTGTTTTATCTCCTTTAAGAAGCAGGGCTGGAAATTAACAACACAAAAACAAACAAAAATACATGACTTTGTTCAGAGAAGAACAAACATGAAACCATAAAAATCAGTAACCACACTTTTGAAAAATTAAATCAAATATCTAGGATCCTTAATAAATGAAAAAAAATTTAATAATTAACAGAATTTAAAGAATGAATATCGGCCAGAAACAGGGCATACTTCAGTAGTCACAAAATACTCAAAACAGGGTTCCCACTCTTTTTTTTTTTTTTAAATTCCCTACTTTTTCCCAACTTTTCCCAACTAAAAACAAAACAATTCCTCACTATCGCAATATGGCATTTTTGTTGTTAATTTAAAAAAACCATGCAATTGTCAAAGTAAAGCAACATTGAAATACATCACAAATGAACAAAAAAAATTAAGCGATTAAGGTGTATACATGTAAATATTTATTAAATTTCCTAGCAATTGCAATTTTTCAAATTACTGAGACGTGAAAAATTGTTGACATTTACTTGTATTTTAAAGTGCAAGGGCAACTTTTGCAATGTGTTCTCCGGGGCATTTTAGCACACAAGTATAGCTACCTCAAGTGAAAGCATCTTTTCTTATATGGAGTTAACGTTCTCTTCTTTGTGATAATAAATGGATAGTTTGAGTCAAAACACTTCTCTCCAATGAAGGCTTCATATTTTCTTCTTCTTCTTTATTTTGAGGGCCCACGATCAATGAATTGATCATTCTGGTTTCTATGTTTCAGAGGGGTTTGCGATGTTACTGTGCATGGGTTTCAATGGGATGCTTCACTGGTTGCAAGGGCGACTCAGCAGTGTTGTTATGAACTGGGGGTTGGAATACAGGAGGCAATAGACACAAATGTGTCGAGTGTAGCCGCCTCAACTGTTGCTTTTGGAAGCTTGTTCCAGTCTCCTATTTGTCTTTGGCAGGAATGAGGAGCTCCTGTACTTTGTTCTTGTTTTTACAAGCCGGAACTGTCTGTCGTGGCTTCGTCGCAGCCTAGGGGGAAGATGAACCAGTTTCTGTTTGATTCCGGAGCAGTGGACCAGCCCATTTTTTATCTTGTACAACATGGTGAGCCTGGATAGTCGTCGTCGTTCTTCCAATGTAGACCAGCCCAGTGTTTCTAGCATGCTGCCAACACTTGAGGTGTTTCTGTAGCGGTTCATGACAAAGTGTGCTGCCCGTCGCTGGACCGCCTCCAACCTGTCGATGCTTTTCTGGGTAAATGGGTCCCAGACTGTAGAAGCATACTCTAAAATAGGTCGGACAAAGGCTTTATAGGCTTTTTCTTTAACGCTTGAGTTTCCGATCTTCAGATTGCGCCTTAGGAACCCCAGGGTCTTGTTTGCCCGGTTGCACACACTGTCAATGTGCTCGTCCCAGCAGACCTCTCTTTGGATGGTAACACCCAAGTACTTTACGGAGGAAACTGGCTCAAGTATATGGCCATGCAGTTCGTAAGAGTGGTTTAGAGGGAATCTGCTTCTGGAGACTGACAGGGTCTGGCACTTGACGGGATGAAATTCCATGTCCCAGCTCATCTCCCACTCAGCTAACCGATTGAGGTCTTGTTGAAGCTGGCTCTGGTCAGAGCTGTTGACGATTGTCCTATATACCGCCGTGTCGTCTGCGAACAGTCTTGCTTGAGAGGTCAGCTTCTCGGGCAGATCATTGATATATGCTAGGAACAAACAAGGGCCTAGCACTGAGCCCTGGGGGACCCCTGACTTAACACCGACAAAGGAGGAGGTTTTGCCATCTACCACTACTGCCTGGCATCGGTCGCTGAGGAAGCTAGAGATCCATGTTTTGGTAGTGCCTTGGATCCCATATCTCTGCAGTTTGTGTAATAGCAAGCTATGGTTGACACGGTCAAACGCTTTTGAAAAGTCCAGCACAAGCACATCAGTCTGCTTGCTGTTCTCCAAGTTGGTCGTCAATTCTTCAGCAAATTCAAGGAGTTGGGTCTCGCATGATCTGTTGACTCGAAAGCCATGCTGACAGTCATTGAGTATATTGTGTCTTTTCATGTGATTCATGACCGCGCTTACGATTATGTGCTCCAATAGTTTACATACTACGCTAGTGAGGGATACAGGGCGGTAATTGGCTGGGTCGTAATGCTCTCATTTTTTGTAGATTGGAGTGATATACGCTGTTCTCCAGTCAGTTGGAACTTTGCCTGTGAATAGCGACGATTGGAAGAGGATTGTTAATGCAGGAGAGATTTCATTGGCCAATTCTTTTAGCACTCGTGGTTTGATGTTGTCAGGACCACATGCCTTGTAGGGGTTAATGTTTTTAAGGAGTTCCAGCACACCCTTCTCTGAAATCTGGATATCTTCCATGGTGGGGTAGGCTGTGCTCATCGTGTTGGTCTTCAGAAGGAACTCAACACATACATTGGGAGCTTGGCTGAGAAGTTGTAGAACTGGACACCTAAGATAGATGATAAAAGTGAAGTCTCATCAGATGATTTACATTTTTAAAACATTTTCGCACTTGAATACTTGATATCAATATTTCTAGCATAGTGAAGCAGTGATGACTTTTTTTAATCATTAACATGATAGCTGTCTTGACCATCAGTCTTTAAAGGAACTGTGTGTTGGGCATTATTTTATTGAGCCTTGATCCTGAATAGTGAAACAAAAATAAAATATATTATCATATTAATATTATTTTTTATAATTTACAGTAAGGCATACATCATATAGACCAGTGTTCCCCAAACGGTGGTCCGTGGACTGGCACCGGTCCGCAAGCCTTACGTTACCGGCCCAGAGAGCATGAATATTGATGTTTAAATAGAAAGAAAATGTACCGTAATGAATAAATCTGGCACTGGCCCCTGGTGCAGTTTCAAAACTTGTCTACCGGTCTGTGAAACTTAAAAGTTTGGGAAACGCTGATATAGACTTTATTATACCCGTACTAAACTACAGTAATATAGAGTCAGAAGAGATACTAAGTTTTGCATATGAGACGGCAAAGTCAGGATTTTCCGCAGGAGAATGCATCATTGACCCCCTCCCCTTTACACATACACTTTTTTGTGGTATCCAAAGGGGGACACCCCCCCCCCCCCCAAAAAAAAAAACCAAAAAATCCTTGCCAACGCCACTGTGTTTATGAATAATAGTGTAATACCGTAAAGTATACCCAGAGCACAGGAGTGCATAAAATAAGGACTAGCTATATAATTATATAGTTATGTTAGGCTCACTGAATTGATGTATCAAGTTCAATCAACTAGTTTTAGTTTTATGAACTTTTAAATGAATTTCCGATGTCAGCCGTAAACTGGGTAACTAATCTACGCAAAAATAACATCACAAAATAACTTAATCATATTAGCCTATTTAAAATTAGAAGGCCTACTCCGTAATTAAATGTTAAGTGAACTTAAAGTCTTTGAAAAAATAAAAAGTTAAAGGCTGCCTAGCGCTAATAAAAAAATAAATACATGTCGCCCACATACTGTAAAACCGTTAGATATCAACTTATGAAGGCTATGACATAACAAAGTACACTAAGCTTTAACATTGAAGACACCGCTTGGATGAGTAGTTTTCTATTTAAAATGGTTACCTCACAATTTAAAACTAGATTCAAATAATTATTTACTATATTTTAAACTTTACTTACCCAAACAGTCAAACATCTCTTGATCGGCGATGTGAACAGAAAATAAATATTTCTGGTCCATTGATACTGTACGGTAATAGAAACATGTAGAGCTTAGAACGCATACGCAGTTAGGGGAAACCACTAGTAAGGTCCTTTTGATAACAGAAAGGCTAAAATAGACGAGATCGTCAATTTTCATGACATCCAAAGCCAAATTTATTATTATTTTTTTTTAAATTAAAAATTTCCAACTATCCGGAAAATTTCCTTACTAGAAGGCCCATTTTTCCCGTTTTCACAACCGGGAAAATTATTCAATAAAGTCCCGACTATTTCTCGTTTTCCCGACTGTGTGGGGACCCTGTCAAATTAAAAGCATTACAAGAAAAACAAAGAACACTATTTATAAAAATTTAATCTGACCAGTAGCAACATATGCCAGTGAAAACCAATTAAACACATGGGAGAGGAAAGTTCTTCGGAAAATATATGGACCAACAAAGGATGAATATGGATGGAGAATACGAACCAACCAGGAACTGTATGGACTTTACCAGGATCCCACACGAGTAGTAGAAATAAAAATGGGCAGGCTGTGCTGGACAGGTCATTAGAAAGAATGACAAATGTCAGGAGTGAAGAGGGTGCACCACTGAAACCCAAGAAGAAGAAGCACGCTCAAAGGCAGAACTAGGTTAAGTTGGATAGTTATGTGGAAAAAGATCAACAGAAGCTGGGAATCAAAATCCAAACGTTGAAAAAAAAAGTAAGGTCTGAGTAGAGATGGGAGTCAAACCCTCTTTTTAGAGTTGTAAGCCTGGTTCGGCAACAACTAAAGCTTAGGTTTGGCAACCACTGCAGGTCGGCGCATTTGGTAAGTTGAAATTAATTTGGTTTTAATTTAAATATAAGAAATATATATTTAGTCATAAGAACTTGAAGCTTGGGTAATTCAATACCTGTACTGTATTCACTTTGTGGCATAGGAAAAGTGGGGCTTTCTCTAATTATTGGTTGGGGCCTTTTTAGTGAAGAAGGTGCAAGGCATAGTTTTATTTATTATTTTATTCCTAATCATTATTATAAGACATTGGAACACTACTTGGTTTAAAATATAAAGAGAGATTTCACCAATGTGGGCTTTTCATTGATTTGCCCAAAAAACAAATATTTGACAACCAAATTTGTTTAACTTACAATAAACGGTACCATTCAGAGTTTCTGTGTATGAGTGAACTCCCCTTGTTTAGTCATGAAACTGATTTAAATTTAAATTTTTTGCTACTGATAATATATGCAAATGGAATGTTTTGATTGATGGGTTTTCTAAAATTAATATTTCAAAAAGAGGCTATTTTGCAGGACTGATCATTAAAAAAAAAAAGGAATTTTGACTTTTCTGACAGGATTTTATTTTTAATGGAACTTGTAATAAAGTGTGTAAAAGTTCGATGAAGTTGTAGGTAGTTAAGACCTTTCACAGCATTTTAAGAGGGATATATTTATTAATAAAGTTACTACATTCGCCATGAAATTAATGAACCGCCTGAAATTATGTAGGGAAAGGGGGTGACCACAGGTTGTTGACACTTCTTGCCTAGAGGGATACAATAAAGTTGCTACTACGTTCCAAATTTAAAAAAAAAATTAAACTATCATTTACCATCCCCATGCTCTTAACTTTTTGTTTGTTTTAACTGTCAAGTCACTCAAGTGTAACTCACTATCTCCCTTTTTGGCTAAATCTGAGGACATCTTTAGTGTGTTTATTATAGCTGCAGTGAATTGGGATTTAGGTTAGGTTGAGGGATCGATTTAGGGTCCAGGTTAGGCATAGGGATCGATTAAGGGATACATTCGTGAAATTCAATAAAATAGTGGCAGTCGTCCCCGTAAATTACCTCTTTTTCCCTCCCCTCTTTTTCCACTGTTGGATATTACTTTTTTTACATATCTGCTTTTGCAATAAAGATTACAGTAGATACTTCGATGAAAGAAGGGAGACTACTATTTTTTTTGTATCGGAAATGGACGTCGGCGCCGAAAAATCCGAGTTTTTAATTTTCCGATGTGTGTGTCTATTTATTATTAAATTATTTCTTTCCACATATATTTGAGTTCCGTTTCCGGCCTTATAATTTGGAAGACATCTTGGCCTACATTTCTAGCCAGCTATTTTGCTTTTTTCAATCGACCTTTATTTTGAAAATCTTTGGTATATATAAGGCATCTTCGCATACAAAATTTTTTGTGAAATAATAAGATAAGGTCCTTTTTTATTAAATCTGTATGAGCATTAGATATTGATCTATATCTGTGCCAAGTTTCATTGATGTAGGTCGTGTCCCACGTTTGTTACACTTGTCACAGTGACCCATATCACCATTAGGTGGCTCAGCCTAATTTCGACATGGCTTGGGCCACGCCCCCTTTTTAATGGCGGAAGTTGCCGATACTTAGGAAATATTTAATTATTACCACTATATACATCAAAATATTTTATATTTTGTGTTTCAGAATGCATTTTGAAGACATTTAAACTGGAAATGTTTTAATTTGAGCTTTAAAAACCCTGCAGAGTCCATAATATAAATGATCAGAATTTTCCCTGTGCAACACGTTGTCATTGGCAACCATTCACAGCCACTTGCATAACGGCTACGTTGTAGTACTATCTCAGAGTTTCATTCATAAGAGTTTGCAGTGTGCAAAAGCTATTAAACCATTGGTCAGGGAAAGCTTGTATTGTAAAGGTTTATTTTTAAAAAATGTTTACATTTTTGACCAAAGTATCTAATTACAGCCATGTTTAAAAAGTATTATGCAACACAAAAGGGAAAAGGGCGACAGATAGGCGATCCAATAAGTAAATGATTTTGTCCTAGCCAACTAATTAATCTTTTTATTTAACCCTAACTATCCACATGCCAACTTCGCCTAGGCCCTAAATTTTATCTTTTTTTAAAAAAATTTTGCAAGTGAAGATTCAAACTAGTGGGTTTATTAACACTATAAAATTTGGAGGCCTATCTAAATAGGAGTCTCAAATAGGGTCATACTTTTTTACAATTTTTTAAAAGCCATGTTCGCACAGGATCAAACTGAGCAATTGTTTCTTGTGATTCAAAATATTTTACATTCGGTCCACCGTCTTTCTTCCGCTGGAGCGCCATTTTGAATTGTATTCTTTTCATAGCGTGCACAGGACCGCATAAAATGAAAACCTTTTAACCGAAATCTTAGAATTAACATAGATGAATCGGGATAGCAAATTTTTTTTGTCCTCTTTTTTTTTTTGTGTGTGTCCATCTAAACAAAATTAAATTAAAATCAATGCCAGTTTTAATAATGCATTAAAAATAAGATGATAATGCTTTTATAATGATATTATGTTATTCTTCTTAGTACTTAGTTAAATAAAAAGGATACTATTTTTAAAAATAAATTAAATAGAGTGTTAACGACCCATTTAGTTTGTCTAAAATTAGTAATTTGTTTATTTCAAAGTTAAAATCACCGATAAAAAACTTTGTGATATACAGAGAAACTTGATTGTTACGAAGAATGTAGCTAGGGTTAGTGCCGTCCGGGGCGAGCAAAGATTTTTACCACCCCCCCCCCCTTCTCTTCTTCTTCTTCTATATATTAAGGGCCCACGATCAATTTATTGATCATTTTGGCTCCTATGCATGTAGAGGGGATTTGCAATGTTTCTGTGCCTGGTGTTGATGAGGATATTTTACTGATTGCCAGTGCCACTTTGTGATGGTATCATGCACTGGGGGTTGGAAGGCCTGAGGCACAAGACGCAAATGTGTCTAGTGTTTCGCCTCAACAGTTCCTTTTGAAAACTTGTTCCAGTCCCTGATTGTCTTGGACAGGAATGAGCAGTTCCTATACTAGCTTCTTGCTGGTATGAGCCGGAATTGCCTGTCTTGCCCCCCCCCCCCCCCCCTTTTTGTTTCATGATAAAATTCTGAATTTGGTCCAAAATGCCGACCCTTAATATTTATAAAAAGTGTTTTCTCCGGGGTTGACCACTACCTCCCTACGCCACTGCCAATGGTTATTGCATTAACTCGCAAACCTACTCATTAAATCATTTAAATTTGCACATTTTGCGGCTTCTGCGTTTCTGAGAGGTCTATACTACGGCATAATATACAGGCCTAGTTGTGGAATATATTCTATTTCTTTAATGGTATTTTTGGAGAGAAATTTTTAAACACATTTTTATTGCATTATTTTGATTACGATAATGCCTTTTAAACGAAAAAAAATGTAAAAATAACAAAATGGACAATTCTGACTAAATGGAAGTATGTGTAATGTTTATGGCGACTAAAATATTTAAGTTCTAATAGTCAGTAGGCCAATAATTTAAAAAAAAAAAAAAAAAAAAAAAAAATGCTAATTGGATTTGATTATATATTTTACGTATATACGCAGGTATGTTGTTCCATATAAAGTTGCTAACAATGGTTTTAAAACTTTTAGCAACGTCCTATTTTGACATTTTAAATGTCGATGTTCAACAATTTTAATATTTTTTTTTCATTCTATGTACAGTTTTAAATTCAAAATATGTTGTATACATAAACAAATATACAATTCTAAAGAGCAACTATATTTGTATTGTATATTAATTTATGAACGGTTCGGTTATCGCAATGTTTCATATCCATAAAACAGTGTCGTAGGGCAGATGCCCTGGGAACTTGGACTTGGCAGGTAGGGCAGATGCCCTGGGCACTTGAAGAGGGGCACCAAAAACTAATTTTAAAAAAAAAGTGGGAGAGTCTCGTTTGGGGGGACGGCGATGAGTTTCATTTTGTTGAAGGGGGTTAGTGATCTTGCTCTACTCAGCGTAGAAAGAAAAGAAACTGAGAAAACTGACTTCTAGAACATAATAGACAAGTTCGCATCGGAAAATGCAAGTAAAGTGCATTTGTAGTTTAAATCTTTTGTCAAGAGAGTGTGATGATTTGTTAATTAAAGATTTGTTAACCTGTTAACTTAATTTGATATGAAAAGAAATTAAAATATTAATAAGACTAATAATTTATTACTTATACGAACTTTACTTGACTTAAGAAATTATATAAATGAGACAATTTTTCTACGTATTTTAAAAAAAAATTTAATTAAAAAAAAATATTTTTTGATTGATTAAACTTAAACCGGTACTCAGTCGTTTTTAATAAAACAAAACCTATGAAAGTGTATTGTGACTACATGTTTTTAATCAAACAAAACCCATGAAAGTGTATTGTGACTACATGTTTTTAATCAAACAAAACCTATGAAAGTGTATTGTGAGTACATGTTTTTAATCAAACAAAACCTATGAAAGTGTATTGTGACTACATGTTTTTAATCAAACAAAACCTATGAAAGTGTATTGTGACTACATGTTTTTAATCAAACAAAACCTATGAAAGTGTATTGTGACTACATGTTTTTAATCAAACAAAACCTATGAAAGTGTATTGTGACTACATGTTTTTAATCAAACAAAACCTATGAAAGTGTATTGTGACTACATGTTTTTAATCAAACAAAACCTATGAAAGTGTATTGTGACTACATGTTTTTAATCAAACAAAACCTATGAAAGTGTGTTGTGACTACATGTTTTTAATAACCGTTTGCTTCGCTGGATCTAGAAACTTGTTTGTATGCTAAAGATTTAGATTCCTTCACAATAAAAAACCTGGAATTCACAATACCGTGTGTTTTCCTGAAAATAAGACACGGTCTTATATTAATTTAACCTTCGAAAAATCACGTTATTGTTTATTTTCAGGGGATATCTTATTTTTATCATGTTAAAAAAAATCAATATTTATTCAATGTACAAAATATGTTTTATTCATGTACAAAAAATTAATTTGTATTCAATTGTAGTCATTTAATCTTCTTCTGGAACATCGTCATAAATCGTAATACCTTGAATTCCTGTCTGAATTCCTTGCAACATTGTTTCTTGTAGAACAATTTCACCTGTCTAGCAACAGAGCTCTTAAATGAGCATGTCTAGTTCATGTAGCTAACTTGTAGAGCATCGGCAACACGGCTGTCATTGATTTTACCCCATGAATTCTTAACCCATCTCTTGCAAGCCAGGCTTCACTAAGTTTGACCAGTCTCCGAAGTCTGATGGCATGGCGTACAAAGAAGCTGACGATAGGTCTTATTTTCGGTGTAGGGCTCCAGGCGTCACAAACTGTATCTACTCCACTAATTGATTCAAAATTTTGTGTTTTAAAAATAAGTTAATGTTTTTTTTTAAAATATAGCGGTAAAAATAAAAATAAAGTGTAATTGTTAATAAAGTATCTTCTTTATCCATCTCTCATCATTTTATATAATACATATTATTATAAGTCTGTGGTTCCAAACTCGCAAACACAATACCTGCGCATCAAATTATCGGATTTTCCCGGTACTAACGCGACAATTCAATGTTAGAGAGGAAATTTAATATTTTGAAAGATGCATTTTTGCTTGTCTCGATATTCATTAAATTATAATCATGACTAGGCCCACTCTTTTGGAGGTAAGCTATTTCATTTAAGGACTTAGGGCCAACTGGAACATCGGCAACGAAGGCAAGAACTAAGATTGCCAGTTAAGACCAAAAGCTATACAAATTATTTTGTTCCCCAGTCTGTAGGAATTTACCAGTGTGCCCCTCCAGTGATTACCAAATCTAAATGTTCACTAAGTCATTATTGTCACTAATGGAGTTCATTTATGACTGATTTCCGCGCTAGGGAAATACTTTAGATGTCTTGTGTTTAAAGGGACCACTAAAGCATGGATCTCTAGCTTCCTCAGCCACCGATGCCAAGCAGTAGTGGTGGACGGTACAAGCTATTTGTCGATGTGAAGTCAGGGGTCCCCCAGGGATCAATGCTGGGCCCCTGTTTGCTCCTAGCATACATTAATGACTATCCCGAGAAACTGACATCACAAGCAAGACTGTTCACAGATGACACAGCGGTGTATAGGACGATCGCCAACAGATCTGACCAGGACCAGCTACAACATTATCTCAATTTGTTAGCTGAGTGGGAGATGAGCTGTGACATGGAATTTCACCCTGCCAAGTGCCAGACACTATCAGTCTCTAGAAGTTGTACTCCTCTACACTACCAATACGAACTGCACGGCCATGTACTTGAGCCAGTTTCCTCCATAAAGTACCTGGGTGTTACCATTCAAAGAGAGGTCCGCTAGGACGAGCATATTAACAATGTATGTAACCAAGCAAACAAGATCCTAAGGTTCTTAAGTCGAAATCTAAAGATTGGCAACTCCTGTGTAAAAGAAAGAGCATATGAAGCCTTTGTCCGTCCGGTTTTAGATTATGCATCATCAGCCTGGGACCCATTTACCCAGAAGAGCGTCGACAGGTTGTAGGCGGTCCAGTGACGAGCAGCATGCTTTGTCCTAAACCGCTACAGGAATACCTCTAGTGTTGGCAGCATGCTGGAAACACTAGGCTGGTCACCATTGGAGGAACGACGACGACAATCCAGGCTCTCCATGATGTACAAGATAAATAATGGGCTGGTACACTGTTCCAGTATTAAACAGAAACTCGTCCCTCTCCCACATAGAAACGACGACGACAATCCAGGCTCTCCATGATGTACAAGATAAATAATTGGCTGGTCCACTGTTCCAGTATTAAACAGAAACTCGTCCCTCTCCCCCATAGACAGCGACGAGGCCATGACAGGCAATTCCGGCTCTTACCAGCAAGAAGCCAGTATAGGAGCTGCTTATTCCTGCCCAAGACAATCAGGGACTGGAACAATCTTTCAAAAAGAACGATTGAAGCGACAACACTAGACACATTTGTGTCTATTGCCTCCAGCCTGCAAACCCCTAGTGCATGATTCCTTAAACAAAGTGGCACTAGAAAGCAGTGAAATTTCCTCATCAACACCAGGAACAGAAACATTGCGAATCCCATCTACATGCATAGGAGCCAAAATGATAAATAAATTGATCGTGGGCCCTTAAGATTTAGAAGAAGAAGAACTGTTATAATTGTAATATGTTGTCTTGCTTAAAAATATTTTTATATTTATGTAGCTGAACAATCACCAACCTACGCTTTGCGGACGACATAGACGTGCTGGCTGGGAACGAAGAAGAGCTCGCCAACCTGGTAAAGCGTCTCGATAAGACCTCGTCGTCCTACGGCATGCTAATCAGTGCCGAAAAGACAAAACTGATGACAAATAATACCGCAGGCATCACCACTGAAATTAAGGTCGGGAAGAAAGATTAGAGACTGTCGGCGCTTCAAATACCTAGGAGCTATAGTCTCAGAAGAAGGCTCTAAGCCCGAACTGATGTCCAGGATTGCGCAGACTACAACAGCAATAAAAAAGCTCAAGAAAATATGGAATGACAAAAATATACCCCCCAGCACCAAAATCAGGCTGATGCGCTCATTAGTCCTCTCCATTTTCCAGTATGCCTGCGAATCCTGGACATTAACAGCCGATCTTGAAAGGAAAATAAAGCGATGGAGATGAGATGCTTCAGCAGCATTTTTGACATCTGCTATAGGGACCATATCTCCAATGATACAGTGAAAGAAAGGGTTCGTCAGGCAATTGGGGAGTACGATGACCTACTGGTGACTGTGAAAAAACGCAAATTACAATGGTACGGCCACGTAACAAGGAAACAAGGGCTTGCCAAAGAAATATTGCAGGGCACCCCAAGAGGAGGGAGAAGAAGAGGAAGACAAAGAAAAAAGTGGGAGGATAACATGAAATAGTGGACAGTACTAACACTGGGCGATGCAGTGCGTAGTGCTGAAGACAGAGAGGAATAGAGGAGGATGGCTCACATGTCATCTGTGGCGCCCCAACGGTCCAAGGACTAAGGGACATGAGGATGAGGAGCTGAAAATGAATATCTACCATGTAATTAAAAAAAATCAATTTATTTGGCTCAATAAATAATGAAGAATCTTATCTTAAACATGTTTGCAAAAATGTGTTATTACATTTCTTATTTTTACTATCGGAACTATTTGCATGATTACTTCCTATTAAATGGATAAAGTAGTAAGAGATTGCGTTCAAGCCGTGGGGGCTCTGTGAAAGAAATATTTAGAACGAGATATTTTGTTAGTGGAGAGACCGTGGAGAAAAAAAAATAATAACATACATGTTTCATCACATTTAAATTTCAAGCCAAAATGATTGAATTTGAATGTTAACGTTTTTATGAAATTATATTTCAGATGCGCAGACATGGTTCACGTAATGCTTATATTGATTGCTTGTACTTGTATCCAGATAACAAATTTAAAAGGTAAAAATTAGTTTGCTCTTATGCCTCACCCCACAGTTTTATTTTCTTTCAGTTTTCCTTACCTCCTTAATGATAGTTCGTCAGTCGAAAGTCAACCATGAACCATTTTTAACAACGGCTTATTGTTGGGGCTGAATCTGTCTGTGGGTGCGCAGATGGCTGATCAGGCCAATTCTGGCACGAAATGTTCTGGTGCAGAAGGTGCAAGGAATGGATGGGACAACTCTAGGTACAGAGTTAACTGTGACTTGTCTGGCTTGTTCTGCAGGAGCTGTTCTGTCAGCCTCGTGTTGCGTTGAGCCCAGCAGCTGTTCTGTCAGCCTCGTGTTGCGTTGAGCCCATCAGCTGTTCTGTCAGCCTCGTGTTGCGTTGAGCCCATCAGCTGTTCTGTCAGCCTCGTGTTGCGTTGAGCCCTTCAGCTGTTCTGTCAGCCTCGTGTTACGTTGAGCCCATCAGCTGTTCTGTCAGCCTCGTGTTGCACTAAGCTTTTGTGCATGAAAGAGCGCCACGAGTCTCCATTTTTTAGGGCTGTTCCCACGTGTCCGGGTCAATGTGAAATGCTTTCAAAGATACCTTCAGTCTTGTCTTTGAAGCGTTTATTCTGTCCATCAGCAAACCGCTGCCCCCCTGTCCTGCTTGAGTTCACCATAAAATATTCTTTTGTGCGATAATTCCTCTATACTTGATTATTTGCCTATTTGATAAATTATTGCTTGACTAAATTAATGTTTTAAATTAAGTATATGCTACCTATTTAAATAATTTCATAATTAATTTTTCTGTTCCTTTGTTCCCTTCTCTCTCTCTCTCTCTCTCTCTGCCCTCTCTCTCACTGTCTCTCTCTCTCTCTCTCAATCTCTTTCTCTCCCTCCCCTCTCTCTCTTCCCTCTCTCTTCCCTCACTCTCTCACTCTCTTTCTCCCCCCTATCTCTCTCTCTCCTCTCTCTCCTCTCTCTCTCCTCTCTCTCACTCTCTTTCTCTCCCTCCCCCTCTCTCTCCCCCTCTCTCTCACTCTCTTTCTCTCCCCCCTCTCTCTCTCCCTCTCTCTCTCACTCTCTTTCTCTCCCTACCCCCCTCTCTCTCACCATTCATTCACGCACCCACCCTTCCTCCCATTTGTTTCTTTGTTTGGTTGTTTTCTTGTTTGTCTGTTTTTTATTGTCTGTTTCTGTCTTTTAAAAAAAATTTCTTTCCTTCATTTCTTCCTTAAATTATTTTTACCTGACCCTAGGTGATGACGATGTCTGCTCCCAAAAAGGTAAGCCTTTACTTTTATGCCAAGAGTCAAAGCCTGGAGACGCTTGCTTCGACAGCCAGTTGGACTGTCTTTGGACTGTCTTTTGGACTGTCTTTTAGACTGTCTTTTGGAATGTCTTTTGGACTGTCTTTTGGACTGTCTTTTGGACTGTCTTTTGGACTGTCTTTTGGACTGTCTTTTGGACTGTCTTTTATTGACTGTCTTTTGGACTGTCTTTTGGACTGTCTTTTGGACTGTCTTTTGGACTGTCTTTTGGACTGTCTTTTGGACTGTCTTTTGGACCGTCTTTTGGACCGTTTTTTGGACTGTCTTTTGGACTGTATTTTGGACTGTCTTTTGGACTGTTTTTTATTGACTGTCTTTTGGACTGTCTTTTGGACTGTCTTTTGGACTGTCTTTTGGACTGTCTTTTGGACTGTCTTTTGGACTGTCTTTTGGACTGCCTGTTGGACAGCTTGCGCATTAACGAATAATTTCTTTTTTTTTCTTTTTTTTTTGGGTTGTGGGCGGACCGATTTAATGAATGTTTTTCTTCAAAAGATGAATTTTTTTTTTAACGGCTGATTTAATTTAAAGTAAGTAAAATATCGCTTTAAGTAAAATATTGATTTATTGAAATGTGATCTAATATAATATCCTATAATTAAACACATTGTTTAATTAAATTACGAGTTAATTAAAAAGATGTTTTAAAGTAGAAGGTATTTTGGGTACGAAGCCAAAATGTAGGTTTTAATGGAGGTGCATCGCTCCGCTATATTTCTTCTGTTAATCGGTAAGTGTTTGTGAGCCAGTGGCGTAGCTAGGGATGGCGTCACTCGGTGTGGTCCGCACCCCCCTCACCCCCTAGCTACGCCACTGGTTTGATTCAAATAACTTTGACACGCCTTCCTCGTTATTTCGTTACGTTCGCGTAGGCAAAGTTTCATTTCATTTAACCATTGACGATCGCTACAATTTGTTGGTGGGTCATAATTGCACGATGCAAATATCTGTGGGGAAGTTGCACACCATGAAGTTTTGCACCGAGACCGCCACGAAATATGAAGTGGAGATTCATCGCAACGGAGAGCTCAGCGCCAGCTCGACGGCAAGGTGCCTCCTTACGAGGTTCATGGTTTATCTACGTCACACCGCCTACGTGTTCAGCTACAGGGACGAGTGCCATCGGAAAATGGTATACAATTGTTCATTTCATGGTATGTAAGAGTGGGGTATGTGTTATTTTCATGTTGCGTAAGGCTGAGGGTGTCTACGTGTTATTTTCATAGTGTGTAAGAGAGAGTGATATAAAGTGTACTTTTCATTTTATATAAAAGTAGATGATTTAAGTAGGTGTTTTTTTATGGTATGTAAGAGTGGGGGATATTAAGTGTACTTTTCATGGTATGTAATAGTGGGTGATATAAAGTGTACTTTTCATGGTATGTAAGAGCGAGGGTATGCATGGATACGTGGAAAGAATCAGAATTGGGCAATGAATATAGACCCATTGCTCACACTAAGATAGACTATAGAGCCATTGCTCACACTAAGACATAATGTAAAGCCATTGCTCACACTAGACAGAATATAAAGCCATTGCTCACACTAAGACAGAATATAGAGCAATTGCTCACACTTAGACAGAATATAGAGTCATTGATAACACTAGACAGAATTTAAGCCACTGCTCACACTAAGACAGAATATAAAGCCATTGCTCACACTAAGACAGAGTATGGAGAAATTGCTCACACTAAGACAGAATATACAGCAATTGCTCACTAGACAGAATATGGAGCCATTGCTCACACTAAGACAGAATATTTATTTATTTATTTAGTCATTTTTATCTAGCGCTTACCTTAAAGCTCTAAGCGCTTTACAATTATGAAAAACATGTAAACTAAGTCAAATAAAAATGGAAAACCGGAGACACTAGAATAGTAACTACTGTTCTATAAAAACAATTAAAATGGCTATAAAACGAGGACACTTTGCCTATACTACAGGATCAACCCGAGACAGAAAATAAGGCAGGGCAAGGAGGGTGCATCATAGGTCATAGGCGGACCTAAACAGATGGGTTTTAAGGGACTTTTTGAAAGTGGACGAGGTTTCACAATGACGGATGTGGAAGGGGAGCTGGTTCCAGAACGTGGGCGCATGGAAGTAGAAGGAGCGTTCACCGATGGTCTTAGTTTTGGTTCTTGTGATTGAGAGGGTTCTACTGTTAATTGAAGAGCGTAGTTGTCTTGTGGGGATGTAAGGAAGCAACAGTTCAGAGAGATAGACAGGAAAGTGAGGGTCAGTGAACGAGTTGAAGCAGAGATTGGCAGACTTGTATTTGATGCGAGAGGATATTGGAAGCCAGTGGAGTTGCCGCATGTGTGGTTGAATGTGGTCATGTTTCTTTGATTTAAAAATGAGTCTGCATGCTGAGTTCTGTGCCTTCTGAAATATAGAGCCATTCTCACATTAAGACAGAATATAGAGCCATAGCTCTCACACTATCTTGACATGCAAAATCTAGACATGCACAATCTAGACATGCACTATCTAGGGTGCACAATCTAGAAATGCACTATCTAGATATGCGCAACCTAGACATGAACTATCTAGAAATGCACTATCTAGACATCCACTATCTAGACATGCACTATCTAGACATGCACAATCGAGACATGCACTATCTAGACATGCACTATCTAGACATGCACTATCTAGACATGCACTATCGGTGCAGGCAAAGTGCACATGGATGCAAAAACGACACCGGGGGAAGCCATTGGGGTTTTAAAATCTAAAATACTTAGGTTGAAGCTTCGTCTGCTGCATCCGTATAGGCCCCAATTTGGCTCCAGATCAACGGTTCTCAACCTGTGGGCCGCAACCCCTTAATGGGTTGAACGACCGTCAGATAGGGGTCACCTAATATCATCGGAAAACACATATTTATGAAGTAGCTACGAACAAAATTTTTTGATTGGGGTCATCATAATATGATGAACTGTTTTAAATGGTCGCGGCATTAGGAAGGCTAAGAACCGCTGCTCTAGATAGGTGTGTGAATGGATTGACATGTATGAAGAGGGGTTGATGGGTGGCTATATGATCGAGTAGCTGGATCGATGGAGTGCTAGAGATATGGGTGGATTGATAACGGATATATCGATGGGAGATTGGATGAAAGTGGATGTGGATAGGGTAAGTCTTGAAGGATTCCAGGGTGATGTCCCATGTTATTTTGCTCTAATAAACTCAGCTCAACAATTTCACAATTTCTTTTAACTAGCAATAGACCCTGAATGTCTCAAGTGCGATAATGGTAAGTGAGCGGAGAAGATATCTCATTGAAAACAGTCTCGCTTGTGTGTACTCGTAACTGTCTGCTTTACAACATGTGCTATACAACAAGTGCTTTACAACAAGTGCTTTACAACAAGTGCTTTACAACAAGTGCTTTACAACAAGTGCTTTACAACAAGTGCTATACAATAAGTGCTTTACACAAAGTGTTTTACAACAAGTGCAATACAACATGTGCTTTACACAAAGTGTTTTACAACAAGTGCTATACAACAAGTGCTGTACACAAAGTGTTTTACAACAAATGCTATACAACAAGTGCTGTACACAAAGTGTTTTACAACAAGTGCTATACAAGTGCTTTACACAAAGTGTTTTACAACATATGCTATACAACAAGTGCTTTACACAAAGTGTTTTACAACATGTGCTATACAATAAGTGCTTTACACAAAGTGCTTTACAAGTGCCATCATTAACCTTATTATAGAAAAAAATGTGTAGGTTTGTGTGATTTTGGGAGGGGGGGGGGCGCGGAATGGTGGTTAAAAAAAAAGAGAGATACCATCTCCTTTTGTGCTGTTGTTTCCAGCTTGTAGGCTTTTATGCTGTTGTTTCCAGCTTGTAGGCTTACTACTCTCTAAAAGTGCCGGTCATTGGAATAAATTTAGAGAGGACGAGAGGTATATTTAGTGTGTAAGACATAGTTATTTTTAGTGTGTAAGAAATATGTATATTTAGCGTGTAAGAAATAGATATATTATGTGTGTATGAAATAGGTATATTTTGTGTGTAAGAAATAGGTATATTTAGTGTGTAAGAAATAGGTATATTTTATTTGCTTGATATAGGTATATTTTGTTTGTATGAAATAGGTATATTTAGTGTGTAAGAAATAGGTATATTTAGTGTGTAAGAAATATATATTTTGTGTAAGAAATAGGTATATTTTGTGTGTAAGAAATAGTTATATTTTGTGTGTTTGAAATATATATATATATTATTTGTATGAAATAGGTATATTTTGTTTGTATAAAATATGTACATTTAGTGTGTAAGAAATAGGTATATTTTGTTTGTATGAAATAGGTATATTTAGTATGTAAGGAATAGGTATATTTTTAGAGTATGAAATAGATATATTAAGTGTGTAAGAAATAGTAATTTTAAGTGTGTATGAAGTAGATATATTTAGTGTGTAAGAAATAGGTATATTTTGTGTGTAAAAATAGTTATATTTTGTGTGTATGAAATAGGTATATTTAGTGTGTAAGATATATGTATATTTGTCTGTATGAAATAGATATATTTAGTGTGTAAGAAATAGGTATATTTTATTGTATGAAATATGTATCTTTAGTGTGTACGGAATAGGTATAATTTTTTTAAATGAAATAGGTATATTTAGTGTGTAAGACATAGTTATTTTTAGTGTGTAAGAAATATGTATATTTAGTGTGTAAGAAATAGATATATTTTGTGTGTATGAAATAGGTATATTTTGTGTGTAAGAAATAGGTATATTTAGTGTGTAAGAAATAGGTATATTTTATTTGCTTGATATGGGTATATTTTGTTTGTATGAAATAGGTATATTTAGTGTGTAAGGAATAGGTATATTTTTAGAGTATGAAATAGGTAAATTAAGTTTGTAAGAAATAATTATTTTAAGTGTGTATGAAGTAGATATATTTAGTGTGTAAGAAATACGTATATTTTGTTTGTATGAAATAGGTATATTTTGTGTGTATGAAATAGGTATATTTTGTGTGTAAGAAATAGGTATATTTTGTGTGTTAGAAATATATATATTTTATTTGTATGAAATAGGTATATTTTGTGTGTATGAAATAGGTATATTTTGTGTGTAAGAATAATGTATATTTTGTGTGTATGAAATAGGTATATTTTGTGTGTAAGAAATAGGTATATTTTGTGTGTTAGAAATATACATATTTTATTTGTATGAAATAGGTATATTTTGTTTGTATGAAATAGGTATATTTAGTGTGTAAGAAATAGGTATATTTTGTTTGTATGAAATAGATATATCTAGTGTGTAAGACATAGGTATATTTATACATATTTCATACAGGTATATTCTGTGTGTAAGAAATATATATATTTTGTGTGTATGAAATAGGTATATTTCGTTTGTATGAAATAGGTATATTTAGTGTGTAAGAAATAGGTATATTTATCCTAGGGTTCTTAAGGCGAAATCTAAAGATTGGCAACTCCTGTGTAAAAGAAAGAGCATATAAAGCCTATGTCCGTCCGGTTTTAGATTATGCATCTTCAGTCTGGGACCCATTTACCCAGAAGAGCGTTGACGGCTCGGAAACGGTCCAGCGACGAGCAGCACGCTAAGTCCTGAACCGCTAAAGGAATACCTCTAGTGTTGGCAGCATGCTGGTAACACTGGGCTGGTCATTACTCGAGCAACGCTGACGTCTATCCAGGCTCTCCATGTTGTACTAGATACTAGATGCTTCAGCATTGAACAGAAACTCGTCCTTATCCCCCATAGACAGCGATGAGGCCATATCTCATAAAAATCTATAAAATAAAATAAAAAATTATTCCGATTTTAAAACGGTTCTTACCATTATAACCAACATACAAAAATGTATAGAAACATTAAAAAAAAAAAATCAGAATTAGACTAGTCGGTGTGATTCGACTGAAACCGTCGCGGAGAGTCACGTTATAGATATGAGAATGGGGGAAACGCGTCGGCTGCATTAACACTAGACTTTTCTGTCATGTAGCGGGCCTCAAAATATCGTCGTGGGCCGCGAGTTTGAGACCCCTATATTAGATGTTTATTTATTAATATTCACGATTATCTCATTTTTATGAAAAGAATGTAAATATTAATACTTTCCCCCATCATTTTCGATGAATGTATGTGGAAACGAATTTCAAAATATTTAAATATTTCATTTTCGGTTTCGGCCAAAAGTCGTTTTTTTTTTAATTTTCGGCCTATTTTCGGTTTCGGCCGGAAGTCATTTGTAAACTTTCGGCCTATTTTCAGTTTCGGCTGAAAGCCCACATCACTACTGGCACTGGCTACACAGCTAGCCAAAATATTATTTGAAGTTATATTATAAATTAGGAAGTTTTAGTGATTTGAAATGTGTTTGGTTTTAGAAACGGGACATTTAGGCGTCCCGACAGACTTTTTCGGGACAACGGGTACGATCGTGAAAAAACGGGACAGTCCCGTTTTTACGGGACGTTCGGTCAACCTAATCTACATGCATAGGAGCCAAAATGATCAATAAATTGATCATGTGCCCTGTTACGAACCCGGTTCTTCCCAAAGGTTCGATGGCTTAGTTCTGTCTAGGGGTTTAATTTATTCACTTCACAAACTATATATTCTTACAATAAAATATCTTTATGGCACAGCTGAGATACAAAGACCTCAACACACTAAATAATACGAATACGTCATATCCCCTTTGACACAATACGTCACAAGATACTAAGAATAATAGATGAAACAACACACATAATCTCTAAACAACACGTAATCACACTATAGATTCAAGTCCTTAACATGCCCTTAATATATAGAAGAAGAAATCCTGTATGGCATTTGATTAATATGATAAACTATACTAGACCCCCGCCCCTGTCCCCTTGGCTCCCTTAAGCCATTACTAATGTGTTGTCTATCTCAATGACTTCTAGTGATGGTTTCCCTGATCAAGCAACGGCATCCTGCCAAAAAGAGCCATAGAACAAGTATGTAGTACATTTTTCTTCTTCCTTCTTTTCGTTAAGGCAATGTGATTTTTTTCTTTTCAAAAGATGCACTCAAGAATCTCTATTTGAATGAATTGCTATACAACACATACTTGAAAGTCTATGGAGCTGACTAGCAGCTCACTTGCATCTCACAGCACCTAGCTGTAAAAAATATTACGTTGTAAATGGCCCCAGGTACTTCAGTTTGAAAGTTAGATCAAGGTCTTTCCTCCATCTCGTTGTGTGTGAATTTTATTTTAGTGTATTCTCAAACTGTAAGTAGATGCCACAAAACAAGACAAATATCATTTTTTTATGTATACTTTTATTTAAAAATCACATTGATAATTAAATTTCACCAGCGCCCTCTAATATCTCCCAAGCATTTCATCGCCCTTAGGTCATCCCACCAACTGTGAGAACCACCGCTGTACACTAACATCAGGTCGCAGTTGCGATGTGCGGTACGAGATGGAATATTTCTGCTTCGTGGGGCATGAATATTTTGGAAGATATTTCAGTTGATTTGTAAATTTCCCAACTTACTGCTTTTCTGTGACATAACTGGTCATTTATTCTAGAGGTCACATGAGGATCTCAGTAACGTTCCTAAAGCAGTGACAAAGTAACAATTTTAAAAGGATTGGGGGGGGGGGGGCTTTAGACAATGCTAAAGTGGATAAAACGATTGAGTGGATGGGTGGATGTACGGATTTGGCAGAAGTAGAAGGTAACGGGGCTCGGGTATTGGTGGAGCGGGTCGCTAAAAAGAGTTGGTAGATTCACTTGTACATGTGGGGGTCATGGAAGGATCTTGTAATTAAATAATGGTTGGCTGATTGATCGAATGGATAGTTTGGTGGATAGAAGGATGGAAGGATCTCGTAAATTAAAGAATGGATTGTGAAATAGTTGAATGATTAGTTTTATGGATAGAAGGAGGGAAGGATCTTTTAAATTAAAAAAAATTGATGACCGATTTGTCGAATGGATTGTTTGGTGGTGGATCTAGTAAATCAATCGATGCATGGAAATGTGTGGATTGGTTTATGGATATATTATAGTTAATCAATTGTAACAGGAATTATGTTTTAATTTTCAGAAATAAAAATTGGTATCATCCCAATGCTACTGCCTGTTGCTGTCATTTTCTCCACTGGAATTTTGGGATTAATTTGTTGTAAGTCATTTCATCCTATTATGACATAGTTTGTTGTAAGTCACTATATCCTAATATGTCATCATTTGTTGTAAGTCCCTTCATCCTATTATGACATAGTTTGTTGTAAGTCACTTCATCCTATTGTGAAATAATTTGTTGTAAGTCATCTCAACTTATTATGTCATAATTTGTTGTAAGTCCCTTCATCCTATTATGTCAATACGTTGTAAGTCACTTCATCCTATTATGTCATAATTTGCTGTAAGTCCCTTCATCCTATTATGTCATAATATGTTGTAAGTCATTTATCTTATTATGTCATAATTTGTTGTAAGTCAGTTAATAATTAAGGTTTCTCTTTCTCCCGGGATTTGGCTTATCCCAGAAAAGCGGGATCAAAGGAACTCTCATCCTGGAACTCTGAGAAATCTTGGAAAATCCCAGAATAAAATAAATTCAATTAAAAATAGATTTTAAATTAAAGTTAACTATAAGAGATTGGATTTTTTTTTAAGCAAGTGCTAATTTGAATGGTCTATTAATCAATGGAAACCAATATTTAGGTTACTTGAGAGCTTGTTCATTGGTTACTAATTACTTCATTTTCGCCCCACTTATGATTCACGAGTAATAGATACATGGCTAATATATATGCTCGTTAAGCAAAATCGGATGTGACCGCATGTGGACAACACTTTATACGAGGTTTGCATCATTTCTCCTTCTTCTTATGCCTTTTTATCCCGTCTGGGTCATAGGCCGTCCACAAGAATTCTCCATTCATCACGGTCCAGTGCTTTCCTTTCCAATTGCTTCCAGGTGTATCCCATATTTTGCGTGTCTGCCTCCAGCTCACGTCTCCATGAATTCTTAGGCCTTCCTCTCTTTCTATTCCCCTGTGGATATCATATTAGAGACTGTCTGGTGATGCTATCTGGGTGTTTTCGAAGAGTATACCCTATCCACCTCCATCTTCTCTTTATGATGTCTTCATCCATGGGCACCTTGTAACTTCTTCTTGCATGTTTTACAGGTGACAATTCTAGTTTCAAATCAATCACACAATCTTTGAAAGCAAATGTTTCTAATAACGTGGAACTTGTAAAAAAACAACAATAACCTAGAAATATTAATAAATGTATCCATTGATGTATATATATATATATATATATATATACAAAAACTCTCGTCTCTTCACTCATTCTTTCAAAATTTGACTAGTGTAACACTCTTCTCGCAGGCATTCCTCAACATCACATAGACAAACTTCAGAAGGCACATAACTCAGCATGCAGACTCATTTTTAAATCAAAGAAACATGACCACATTCAACCACACATGCGGCAACTCCAGTGGCTTCCAATATCCTCTCGCATCACGTACAAGTCTGCCAATCTTTGCTTCAACTCGTTCACTGACCCTCAATTTCCTGTCTATCTCTCTGAACTGTTGATTCCTTACATCCCCACAAGACAACTACGCTCTTCCATTGACAGTAGAACCCTCTCAATCCCAAGAACCAAAACTAAGACCATCGGTGAACGCTCCTTCTACTTCCATGGGCCCACGTTCTGGAACCAGCTCCCCTTCCATATCCGTCATTGTGAAACCTCGTCCATTTGCAAAAAGTCCCTTAAAACTCATCTGTTTAGGTCCGCCTATGACCTGTGATGCACCCTCCTTGTCCTACCTCATTTTCTGTCTCGGGTTGATCCTGTAGTATAGGCAAAAACGTGCCAAAGTGTCCTCGTTTTAAAGCCATTTTAATTGTTTCTATAGTATAGTAGTTACTATGCTAGTGTCTCATTTTTATTTTACTTAGTTTACATGTTTTTAATAATTGTAAAGCGCTTAGAGCTTTAAGGTAAGCGCTATATAAAAATGCCTAAATAAATAAATAAATAAATATGTCCTACTAGTAGTGTCAGTAAAAAGACACTACACAATATAACAGTAGTTGGACACATAAACAGCCTTGGTATAATAGGTCATTAGAGCACAGGTTCCCAGACCATGGGACGTGACCTCCAATGGAGTTGAGAAGCGATTTCCGTCGGGCTGCCGTCTGAAACAGTAAACTTAGCTTAGAGATAGAGGCCTTCTTTTTTTTTAAAGGGTCACTTTACTTATAGATAAATTTAGTCATGACTTGAAAACGCGTAGAAACCTATTCACTATCATGATTAAGCTTGAGCACAGTAAACTAGTTATTACAGGCTCCGGCTTGTAATGACGATTTATAACACTCTGTCATGTGTTGAATTTTAAAGAAACAGCATAAAGTTGTATTACAAGAGCGTGTACACGGGATGGGAACAATTCCCGGGATATCTTCAATTTACTAAAAATAGTTATAATGTTGTAATTCTTTGTCAGTGAAAAGTCAGTTCACATTATAATGTTGTAATTCTTTGTCAGTGAAAAGTCAGTTCACATTATAATGTTGTAATTCTTTGTCAGTGAAAAGTCAGTTCACATTATAATGTTGTAATTCTTTGTCAGAGAAAAGTCAGCTCACATTATAATGTTGTAATTCTTTGTCAGAGAAAAGTCAGCTCACATTATAATGTTGTAATTCTTTGTCAGTGAAAAGTCAGCTCACATTATAATGTTGTAATTCTTTGTCAGAGAAAAGTCAGCTCACATTATAATGTTGTAATTCTTTGTCAGTGAAAAGTCAGCTCACATTATAATGTTGTAATTCTTTGTCAGTGAAAAGTCAGCTCACATTATAATGTTGTAATTCTTTGTCAGTGAAAAGTCAGCTCACATAATAATGTTGTAATTCTTCGTCAGTGAAAAGTCAGCTCACATTATAATGTCGTAGTTCTTTGTTGGCTTGTAAGTAATGTCAATTTATGCTGTTTAGTTATGGCATTGGTAAGCTATCAGTTTTTGTAAGCCTCCATGTTATAAGATGTGATCAGTCTCCATGTTATATTGTTTATATATTGTTCTCCGTGTTATGTTGTCTCATAGTTGTATTATCACGCTGCTTATTGTTATGTAGTTAGTTGTCAGCCATTATCGTGGTTGGTTCAATTCGTTGCTCTATTTTAAATTAGGGATGAGATCATTATTTCAAAACTAGATACATCTATATGTTATACATATTTTACTGACTAAACAATTCTTATCTCTTCAGATTTGAGAAAACACTTTCGTAAGTACATTCCTGTTTTCTTTCGTTTAAAAGAGAAATAACTGTTTGGCCGGGGCTGGCGGTTGCTGGCGCCCTGTGCAAGCTTAACTTTGGCGCCCCTGATAATAATCCTTAAAGGAAAAAAAAAACTAGTTATTCGGTAATGAGTTTATTACCTAATGTTTTTGTTTATTGTTTGTTTTTAAAAACTACAACAACATAGGTAATAAACTCATTACCGAAAAAATAGTTTTTTCCCTTTAATGATTATACTTATAAGGGGCGCATAAGTTGAGCCTTAGGTAAACGTTCGCCCTGTGCGAAGCACCCGTTCGGCACCCTCCTCCCTGTCCCTGTATCCAACTTAAGAATGCAGCTTTCATTGTGTGAAAACTCATTGTATGAAAAGCGATTGTACGAAAAGTTAGAAGACCGTTTCTCGACCCCGGACCCAAGGTTCACACTCCACTTTAATAAGCTAAGGGAATTTAAATATTTACTGGGTGACCTAGGCGCCCCTATAGCCAAGGCGCCCTGTGCCAGGGCACAGGTCACACACCCTAAAGGCCGGCCCTGGTTTGGCTTATTGTGAGGCTTCTGCCAATCATGGGGATGGGGGGTGGGTGGGTGTCAGTCGAATCAAAGAAAGCAAACTTAAAATTTAAATTTAATCAAATAAAATATTTCCAGTCAGAATAAAAAAATCAAGCAAAAAAGAACTGTATGCGGAAAGATTTTTTTGTGTACCAGCTGTGTAGTGTGTCATGTTTTGGTGTACCAGCTGTGTAGTGTGTCATGTTTTGGTGTACCAGCTGTGTAGTGTGTCATGTTTTGGTGTACCAGCTGTGTAGTGTGTCATGTTTTGGTGTACAAACTGTGTAGTTGTGTCGTGTGTTTGGTGTACCGTCTGTGTAATGTGTCATGTGTTCATGTGCCAACTGTAGCATTGTCACGTGTTAACGTACCAAATGAGTAGTGTTAAAGTGAATTTATAACTATCAGTTTCTTTATTAGTAAAAACAAACAAATATATATTGATATATGAAACTATTTTTACAGGACATAAGAGGAGTGCTAAAGGTTAGTAAAATATTTTAGTTACTAATATTGGGCAAAAAACGAATTCTTGTCAAATATTTCAGCAATATTGGGCAAAAAAACTAATTCGTGTCAATATTTCAGCAATATTAGGCAAAAATATTGTCCCTGAAGGCAAGCTGAAGAAGCCGTAATAAGAATTTGGAGAAGAGCGTTGGTGCAAGTACGCAGCCTCGTTTCAATCTACTGCTTACGGGGAAAGCCTCAGAGACGGTGCCATTGACGGCTAATGTGTTGCGCATGTTTGCGTGAAATGACTGTAGGATTGCGAGCAGTCGTGGTTGGTTGGGGGGAAAAGGGGGGGGGGGGACCAATATACAGGCATATCCATCCCTCTGTTGTAGATTTTGCTATCCGGACTTTAGGGGGGGGGGGGGGGGGGGGTGGGGGGGGGGGGGGGGGGGGGGGGGGGGGGGGACCAATATACAGGCATATCCATCCCTCTGTTGTAGATTTTGCTATCCGGACTTTGCGGGAGAGCATTGATGATGTCAAGACGCGGATGACACTCAGCAAGTTGAAGCTTAACGATGACAAAATGGAAGCACTCCTTATTCACGATCATAAATCATCCTCAAACTCGGCTCTCCCCACTTCATTTCATGTATTAGGTAACTCCGATATACAGTTAGCATTCTCCACTAGGAATCTTGGTTACATTCTGTCAAACAACATGTCTCTCGATAATCATATCTCTCACATTTGTCACTCTGCATACACCGCCATTCTTCAGATAAGCTCCATCCGCCAATATCTTACAGTTGGTGCAAAAAAAACCCTAGTCTGTGCTCTTGTTCTCTCTTGTCTTGACTATTATAATTCTCTTATATCACGTTCACCAAAACACGTCTTAGAAAAATTACAAAAGGTTTAAAACTCAGCTGCTAGGCTAATTCTAAAGGCAAGTAAACGTGATCACGTCACACCACTACTTCATTCACTTCATTGGCTCCCTTTACAAGCACGTATTAACTACAAACTCTCTTTTCTCTGCCACAACTTTTTCTCGAATTCCTCCCCTTCCTATCTAACCAAAAACTTCTCTCTGTCTATTCACCCCTTTGACAGCTTCGCTCCTCCGCAGACGCGCGTATTCTTTCTGTCCCCAAGACTCGCACAAAAACATACGTTGAACGATCGTTCTCTTTCTGTGCACCCAAACAATGGAATTCTCTTCCATTACACATCCGCAATATACCGACCATCACAACCTTCAAAACTGCACTCAAAACACATCTATTTAATCTCTACTATCCTGACTGATTCCCACCTCTGACCGTAAAACGGTGGTACTGAGTGTCGTCCATGGCTTGACTGAGTGCCGTCCATGGCTTGACTGAGTGCCGTCCATGGCTTGACTGAGTGCCGTCCATGGCTTGACTGAGTGCCGTCCATGGCTTGACTGAGTGCCGTCCATGGCTTGACTGAGTGTCGTCCATGGCTTGACTGGGTGTCGTCCATGGCTTGACTGGGTGTCGTCCATGGCTTGACTGAGTGTCGTCCATGGCTTGACTGAGTGTCGTCCATGACTTGAGATGGAAATACTTTTATATATACATTTGTTTTGTTTTATTGAATTAATGTATGTCAATTAATTATTTTAGATTTCTATTATGTTTGTTAAATTGTATGTACAGCGTGGTGAGCCCTAGGTTGGGGTACCACGCTTTATAAAACCACGTATAATAATAATAATATTGGTAAATAAGTGCGGTAAATAAGTTCAGTAAATGAGTGCGGTGTAACTTGGAAACAGTCATTGCCTCTTAGACGGCGTGTCTTAACAGCGTGTGTAGTAGGTCATGTAATCCAGCGTTCCCCAAACGGTGGCCCGTGGACCGGCACCGGTCCGAAAGCCTTACGTCACCGGTCCAGAGAGCATGAATAGGGATGTTTAAATAGAAAGAAAATGTAATTAATAAATCTGGCACCGGTCCCTGGTGCAGTTTCGAAACTTGTCCACCGGTCCGTGAAACTTAAAAGTTTGGGAAACTCTGAATGTAATCGATACAAATTTCTTAAGCTGCTACATCTAATCTGTATTTGAAAACATTATTTAACTATTTTTTCATCTCATTTTCATTTTGTTTCATCTAAACAGGTGTAGCAAAGCCAGTGGACAGTATGTGTAAGTCTTTGAGTTTTACTGCCAAAACTGGAAATGTCTAGTCGGTACTGTATAAATTTCGAATAAAATATTTAGAGCGCACTAAATGTTGGTTATGGCCGACTAATGTCTCTATTAAAAGTTAAATAAATACCTCTTTATTATGGGCTGGGAAGAAGAAGTGAGTCAAAAAATTTTTTAATGACCTCTGCGACCAGGGGATATAATGTCCTCAATGTTTTGTCCAGAGTTCTTCCCCACATGACGTCATTTATGAACAGCCTTCCATGTAAATAAATATAATGAATCTATTGTTTAAGTTAGTTTAATATAATAGGATGAATCTATTGTTAACAGATAGTGTAAGATAATATAATGAATCTATTGTTACAGTTAGTGTAAGATAATTTGATGAATCTATTGTTTAAAGTTAGTGTAAGATAATATAATGAATTTATATTTTACAGTTAGTGTAAAATAATATAATGAATCTATTGTTACAGTTAGTGTAAGATTATATGATGAATCTATTGTTACAGTTAGTGTAAGATAATATAATGAATCTATTGTTACAATTAGTGTAAGATAATATAATGAATCTATTGTTACATTTAGTGTAAGATAATATAATGAATCTATTGTTACAGTTAGTGTAAGATAATTTGATGAATCTATTGTTACAGTTAGTGTAAGATAATATAATGAATCTATTGTTACAGTTAGTGTAAGATAATATAATGAATCTATTGTTACAGTTAGTGTAAGATAATATAATGAATTTATGTGTTACAGATAGTGTAAGATAATATAATGAATCTATTGTTACAGTTAGTGTAAGATAATATAATGAATCTATTGTTACAGTTAGTGTAAGATAATATAATGAATCTATTGTTACAGTTAGTGTAAGATAATATAATGAATCTATTGTTACAGTTAGTGTAAGATAATATAATGAATCTATTGTTACAGTTAGTGTAAGATAATATAATGAATTTATGTGTTACAGATAGTGTAAGATAATATAATGAATCTATTGTTACAGTTAGTGTAAGATAATATAATGAATCTATTGTTACAGTTAGTGTAAGATAATATAATGAATCTATTGTTAGTGTAAGATAATATAATGAATCTATTGTTACAGTTAGTGTAAGATAATATAATGAATCTATTGTTACAGTTAGTGTAAGATAATATAATGAATCTATTGTTACAGTTAGTGTAAGATAATATAATGAATTTATGTGTTACAGATAGTGTAAGATAATATAATGAATCTATTGTTACAGTTAGTGTAAGATAATATAATGAATCTATTGTTACAGTTAGTGTAAGATAATATAATGAATCTATTGTTACAGTTAGTGTAAGATAATATAATGAATTTATGTGTTACATATAGTGTAAGATAAAATAATGAATCTATTGTTACAGTTAGTATAAGATAATATAATGAATCTATTGTTACAGTTAGTGTAAGATAATATAATGAATCTATTGTTACATTTAGTGTAAGATAATATAATGAATCTATTGTTACAGTAAGTGTAAGATAATATAATGAATCTATTGTTACAGTTAATGTAAGATAATATAATGAATCTATTGTTACAGTTAGTGAAAGTTCTTCCGAGGCCGATGACAGCGTAAGTAAAAAAAAATATAATTACAAAATGTTACAGTTCAATTTGAGAATTCAACACGTAACAAAATGGTAATTGCCAATATTTACAAATCAAATCATTTAAAGACACACACCCGATGAAAAAAGAAACGACTTACTACATATAGACAACATTGACTTACTGCATAGAGGCACCATTGACTTACTGCATATAGACAAACATTGACTTACTGCATAGAGGCACCATTGACCTACTGCATAGAGGCACCACTGACTTACTGCATAGAGACACCATTGACTTACTGCATAGAAACACCATTGACCTACTGCATAGAGACACCATTGACTTACTGCATAGAGACACCACTGACTTAACTTGTAACGTCGTTTGTTGTAACATTGTTGCTATCATGATTGAGATCTGAGATCAATTCTTTTGTCGTTTTTCTCATTAACAAAATTGCAGTCCCCTAAAAATATCATTACTCTTGTTACGGTATTAAACTTTTTTTTATGTGGGAGGTGGGGGTGGGGGCTTGCTGAAACGGAATGGCGCAGCTTTAATAAATGCGGTCCGGGGTTACTCCCAAAAGTTCGGCCCTCAAAACACACATAATTCATTCCATCGGTTCTCAGCCTTTGCAATGGCATGACCCTTTGATTACATCTGCAAAGTTGTGAAGACCCACCACTGGGATTATTCCTAGAAATTGAAAATAGATAAAGAAGTTGTTTTTGTTTTTTTTTTAAATTAAGGGTGGGGTTGGGACGCAGGTATTGACCGTAGTTTCACCATTTTGATGTGTGGGAGGGTAGGTATTGACCGTAGTTTCACCACTTTGATGTGTGGGAGGGTAGGTATTGACCGTAGTTTCACCATTTTGATGTGTGGGAGGGCAGGTATTGACCGTAGTTTCACCATTTTGATGTGTGGGAGGGGCAAATACACGAACTTATAACCAGAATCTGGCAGGAGGAAGAAATGCCAACTGAATGGGACACGGCACTCATAATCCCAATCCACAAAAAGGGATCTAAGTTGATATGCTCAAACTATAGAGGTATCTCCCTTCTTAATGTAATGTACAAAATCCTCACAAAACTTATAGCGAGAAAATTGGAAAAGTACAGTGAACAGATCCTAGGGGACTATCAATGTGGATTCAGGCAGAATAGGTCAACCACGGATCATATTTTTACTATAAGATGTCTCCTGGAGAAATGCTACGAATATAACATCGACATACACCAACTATATGTGGATTACAAAACAGCATACGATAGTGTAAACAGGAATTACTTATACAATGCTTTACAAGAACTTGGAGTCCCTAACAAGCTTACCCGGCTCATACACATGACAATGGCCAACTCCAAAAGCAGAATCAAGATTCAGGGAGAATATTCTAGGGAGTTCATAGTTAATCGGGGCCTCAGACAAGGAGACTCACTATCATGTATCCTGTTTAACATCACGCTAGAAAAAGTTATTAGAAGCATTCACATTAGCACCAGTGGAACCATAACAAACTATTTCCAGAGAGATACTACAGAGCAACGACCATCAGGAACCTTATATAGCCAACCATTGCAGTACCTGGCATATGCAGATGATATAGCACTACTGGGTAGAAACCGTAATGACATAATTAAAGCATTCAGGGAACTTGAAAATGCCTCATTCAAAGCTGGCCTTGATATAAATGAACCGAAGACAAAATATATGATAATGTCAAGAAACTCCCATGCTGATGATAACATCAATATAAACAACCACAAATTTGAGAGAGTGGACACATTCAAATATCTAGGGGCAACTATAAATGAGCACAATGAGATAATGTCAGAGGTGAAAGAAAGGATAACAGCAGGCAACCGTTCCTATTTCAGTCTACAAAAGCTACTGGGAAACAAAAACCTCTCAGGGGGAACAACGAAGACAATATACATCACCATCATAAGACCTGTAGTAACGTACGCTAGTGAGACCTGGACCCTTGCCAGAAAAGCAGAGAACCTGTTCAACACATGGGAGAGGAAAATCCTGCGCAAAATATACGGACCAGTGCTAGAAAATGATATCTGGAGAATACGTACAAACCAAGAACTTTACGATTTGTACAAAGAACCACCCACAGTCACAATGATAAAAATGGCAGAATACGTTGGGCAGGTCATGTTGAAAGGATGCCGGAATGCAGAGCAGCCAAAATCATATACAGGCAGAAGCCTAGGGGCAGACGACTCATCGGTCGCCCAAGCATGAGGTGGATTGATGATGTGGAGACAGATTTACACCGGTTGGGGGGTTCGAGCATGGAGACGGAAAGCCATGGATCGCTCCGAATGGAAGGATGTGGTGGAGCAGGCCAGGGCCCTACATGGGCTGTAGTGCCATTGATGATGATGATGTGTGGGAGGGCAGGTCTGGACCGTAGTTTGACCATTTTGATGTGTGGGAGGGTAGGTATTAACCGTAGTTTCACCATTTTGATGTGTGGGAGGGTAGGTATTAACCGTAGTTTCACCATTTTGATGTGTGGGAGGGTAGGTATTGACCGTAGTTTCACCATTAATTTGTGGGAGGGTAGGTATTGCCCGTAGTTTCACCATTTTGTGGTGTGGGTAGTCAGAGGGTAGTCACAGGGTAGTCACAGGGTAGTCACAGGGTAGTCATAGTGTAGTCACAGGGTAGTCATTAGTGTAGTCACAGGTATGGTCTATAGGTTCATAATTTATTGGTGATTGCAATCATCATCTGTTTTTCTCCTTAAAATATAAATATTCCTAAAAAAGAACATTTTTAATTTTTTCAATTTTTGCATCTTCTTTGGTAAAGTTTTTTTTAAAATTTGCGCAAGAATAGAATGTTAAGTTTTAAATGTGTACAAGTTCTATATCAGTGTAAGTTCTATATCAGAGTAAGTTCTATATCAGTATATTTTATATATCAGTGTTCGCTATATATAAGTGTAAGCTATATTATATCAGTGTAAGTTATACATACGTATAAGTTATATATCAGTATAATGTACATATCATTATGAGTTATATATCAGTTTAAGTTATACATCAGTGTGAGTTATACATCATTGAAAGTTATATATCATTGTATTCTATATATCAGTATAACTTATATATCAGTGAAAGCTATATATCAGTATAATTTACATATCAAAATAAGTTATATATCAGTTTAAGTTATATATCAGTGTAATTGATATATCTGTGTAAGTTATATATCAGTAAAAGTTATATATTTGTGTAAGTTATATATCAGGATAAGTTATATATCTGTCTAAGTTATATATCTGTTTAAGTTATATATATTATATAAAAACTGCCTAACATTGTAATTTACCAACTTTAAAGCTTGGGATGTACCAGAGAACACAACTCAAGAAGTCTAATGACGTCATTCAGGACAAATAAGAAGCTAACAATTTAAATATGTCGGTGTAATTTGTGTGCTTGCCACAGGGTAGTCACAGGGTAGTCATAGTGTAGTCACAGGGTAGCCACAGGGTAGCCACAGGGTAGTCACAGGGTAGTCAGAGGGTAGTCACAGGGTAGTCACAGGGTAGTCACAGGGTAGTCATAGTTTAGTCACAGGGTAGTCATAGTGTAGTCACAGGGTAGTCATAGTGTAGTCAAAGGGTAGTCATAGTATAGCCACAGTGAAATGACTATAAGAAACGGTTACCTGAAATCTGTTTGAAAGAAATTTGGTCGATGCAAAATTGATCGAAGGAAATTTGATCGAAATTTTGTGGACTGTTTTTTTCAGTGCACGCGTTAAAATGTTCGTCCAAGATCTTTTTGAACGCACTATGCTGTCTATAGAGTAAAACAAAATATTGCGTTCAACAAGATGTTTGACACAAATCTCCCGATACGGCAAGAAACTGGCCCAATCGATTAATATTAATATATTTACGTTTTAAAGGAAAGTTGGTACAAATAAGAAAAAAATACACTATTTGAAGAACAAAAAAGTCAAAAATGTATGAAGATCTCAAGCGAAACCGGGCATATTGTCTGGCGACTCCAGAAAGGGTGGAAGGGGGGGGGGACGCTACACATAATTTGTAATGTTCTTCAAAAACCTTAAAAGTGACACCCGGGGGGGGGTCTCCGCCTTTGCACCCACTGAGTACACCACTGTGTATACAACATTACCCCCTGAGTACGCCACTGTGTATACAACACTACCCCCTGAGTACGCCACTGTGTATACAACATTACCCCCTGAGTACACCACTGTGTATACAACACTACCCCCTGAGTACTCCAGTGTGTATACAACACTAACCCCTGAGTACGTCACTGTGTACACAACACGCTCTTATCATCTCACAATCTCTGGTCATCTCACAGGATAGTGACGTCACGGAATCGACGATGACGAATCCTGAGGGCTCTGTAAAGGGGAGCCGATGGAAAGCCCCATTCGTGCAGAAGATTGGGAGTCAGTTAAACCTGGCCAAATTGGGAGGTCGGCTAAACCTGGCCAAACTAGGAGGTCGTTTGAACCTGGCCAAGCTGGGGAAACGCTTGTCGCAGACGAGCCTCGGCTCGCGGCCGTCCGGCTCGCGGCCGTCCGGCTCGCGGTTGTCCGGCGCAAGTCAGAGTACTCGTTCGTTAACGAGTCGCGGTAAACGCTCTCGCAGGAAGACCCGAGGGGCTCATTCGGTCAATTGGACTGGAGGGACGCCTTCGGTTGTGTCAGGGTCATCTTCCAAACTTGGATTCGACATGTAGGACGTTGCATGGTTCATTCAATTTATACATATAGGACATTACTTGGTTCATTTAAACTATACATATAGGACAATACTTAGTTCATTTAAACTATACATATAGTACATTACTTGGTTCATTCAAACTATACACATAGGACATTACTTGGTTCATTCAAACTATACATATAGGACATTACTTGGTTCATTCAAACTATGCATATAGGAAATTACATGGTTCATTCAAAATATACATATAGGACATTATTTGGTTCATTCAAACTATACACATAGGACATTACTTGGTTCATTCAAACTACACATATAGGACGTCGCATGGTTCATTCAAACTATACATATGGGACGTCGCATGGTTCATTCAAACTATACATAGAGGACGTCGCATGGTTCATTCAAACTATATAGGAAATTACATTGTACATTCAGAGTATACAAAGAGAACATTACAGGGGACATTCAAGCTATACCTATAGGATATTGCATGGTACATTCAAGCTATACAGATAGGACATTACATGTTTGATATATTCAGGCTGTTGTTGAGAAGTCATGTGTGAAGCCTGACGTCGTGATTCCCATTAAAGAATCTTTATGAGTAACTCTAAAAGTCGTTGTCGTGTGTTGACAGTCTCGTGCGTACGTGTGTGAGGAAATAGAATGAACCAAAGTTGCAGGGCAAATCTGGTCATGGTTATGAAACGTGTTTAATGTGTTCCCGTGGTGGATACGTTGGGTGGGGGGGGGGAGAGGCTGGAGAGGACAATCCTCCCTCTTCTATGTCCTTTGAACGGTTTTCATTATCCCAGAAGCGAACGCAGATGGTTGGCTCGTCCCACAGGCGGACCCAGATGGGTTAATCTTCCCATTGGTGGATTTATATGGGCCACTCGTCCCACTGAGTGATTTAGATTTGGTCAATCGTCCCTTTGGTGGACACAGATGGGCCAATCGTCCCATTGGTGGATTTAGAAGGGTCAATCGTACCATTGGTGGATTTAGAAGGGCCAATCGTCCCATTGGTGGATTAAGAAGGGTCAATCGTCCTGAATGGTGCATTTGTTTTGTTCTTTATTTTATCATTAATTAATAAAACATCCAATGAACATTTTAATACACCAAAACACTTTTATTGGACTCAAGTAGATTGAACTTGCATCGATTTGAAAAAGAAGCATGTTAAAAACGTTAAATAATTCGGGAAAATCTGCTTGAGGGTCGTTCATCGTCAATGAAGTAGTTAACGCCACTACCATCAATGGCACCACGGCCTATAGTAGGGCTCTGATCTACATCACTAATCCTTTCGACTTGGAACTAAAACCAGACCACCACTTCCTTCCACTTGGAACCACAACCACGTCACCACTTCTTTCCACTTGGAACTACAACCAAATCACCACTTCCACTTGGAACCATAAGCACATCACCATTTCCTTCCACTTGGAACTACAACTACATCACCGAGGTAAAAGTCAAAGCATTGTTAATTAATTAAAGACTCCACTGTTAGGACAACAATACCCCAATGACTGTCACGAAATGTTTGAATTATTCGTCAAATTACATGGCCAAAGCCATTATTAAACATCTCATTCGACATGCCTTGATTTACACATTGCGATTTAGGGTCGGTTGGTTCCTTGAATATCATATTGAGGTTTAGGGTTCAGGGTGCTTTGAATGTCATATTCGGGTTTAGGGTTCAGGGTGCTTTAAAAGTCATATTGGGGTTTAGGGTTCAGGTTGCTTTGAATGTCTTATTTGGGTTTAGGGTTCAGGGTACTTTGAATGTCATATTGGGGTTTAGGGTTCAGGGTGCTTTGAATGTCATATTGGGGTTAGGGTTCAAGGTGCTTTGAATATCAAATTGGGGTTTAGTGTTCGGGTGCTTTGAATATCATATTTAGGTTTAGGGTTCAGGGTGTTTTGAATATCATATTGAGGTTTAGGGTTCAGGGTGCTTTCAATATCATATTGAGGTTTAGGGTTCAGGGTGCTTTGAATATCATATTGAGGTTTAGGGTTCAGGGTGCTTTGAATATCATACTGACTTTGGGTTCAAGTAGGGATGTTAATACCGGGGTTTGTTGTTTTTTTCTTCGGGAAACCGGTTTTCGGTTTAAAAATCGGTTTCCGGTTTTTACCAACAGAGCTCGCGTCCTGGGGGGCACGCATGGGAACGGCGTTCCTGCATATTTTTTTTTTTGTGCTTAGAAATACATACTTATTTATTGCAGAGATTTAGAGGGGATGGGTCCTGGGTGAGCACCCCCACTCTTTTCATAGACGAGGGGAGCCCCAATCATTTACAATGCATTCGAAACCTTCCACTCAAAGTCATGGCTGAACGCACCATCCGCGTGTGTAAGGGAATGGCATTTTAGGCTGAGGTGGGCTGTTATTTTAGGGTGAGGTGGGCTGGTACTTTAGGGTGAGGTGGGCTGGTACTTTAGGGTGAGGTGGGCTGGTACTTTAGGGTGAGGTGGGCTGGTACTTTAGGGTGAGGTGGGCTGGTACTTTAGGGTGAGGTGGGCTGTTGTTTTAGGGTGAGGTGGGCTGGTACTTTAGGGTGATGTGGGCTGGTACTTTAGGGTGAGGTGGGCTGTTATTTTAGGGTGAGGTGGGCTGTTATTTTAGGGTGAGGTGGGCTGGTACTTTAGGGTGAGGTGGGCTGGTATTTTTGGGTGAGGTGGGCTGGTATTTTAGGGTGAGGTGGGCTGGTATTTTTATGTAAGGTGGGCTGGTATTTTTGGGTGAGGTGGGCTGGCATTTTAGGTTGAGGTGGGCTGGTATTTTAGGGTGAGGTTGGCTGGTATTTTAGGGTGAGATGGACTGAAATTTTAGGGTGAGGTGGGCTGGTATTTTTGGGTGAGGTTGGCTGGTATTTTTGTTTGAGATGGGCTGGCATTTTAGGGTGAGATGGGCTGGTATTTTTTGGTGAGGTGCGCTGGCATTTTCGGTCCACTTTATACATTTGAATGAACTTATAATTCTCTTTATGTATTCTCAAATGGCAAACATTATAGTAGACTGCGATCTTATTAATTTCTAATTTAATTTAGACAAACGATGGCAATAACAATGCGACCAATTTCCCCACATTGTAAAATAAAGTCACAAACTGTGGTATAGTAATACACGCTAAGCATTAGCAAGGAGCCTACCAATGTTATCAATTATGCAGAAGCTTTTTTAAAAAAAAAATGTTTTATTTATTAAATTACAGTAAAAAATACATGTATACATTTTTGATGGTTTATTATTTTATATATTTATGTTATAAAATGACTGTTTTTTCTTCTTCTTTTTTTATATCATCTTTTTAAAAGAAATAGTTCGAAAACCGGTTTGTGAAAAGCAAGTACCGGTTTTCGGTTCTAAAACCGAAAACCAGAAAACCGTTTATTTTTTAACATGCTTAGGTCGGGGTGCCTTGAATACTGCAATGAGGTTGTGGGCTAGGGTAGCCTTGAATACTGCAATGAGGTTGTGGGCTGAGGTAGCCTTGAATACTGCAATGAGGTTGTGGGCTAGGGTAGCCTTGAATACTGCAATGAGGTTGTGGGCTGAGGTAGCCTTGAATACTGCAATGAGGTTGTGGGCTAGGGTAGCCTTGAATACTGCAATGAGGTTGTGGGCTGAGGTAGCCTTGAATGCCATCACGAGGTTTGGGGTTGTGTTGATAGATATGTCAGCCCCCGCATGTCTTAGGGGCATTTAATTTCAACCTACTCTTCAGGCTCGTTCAACCGTTTCAAATCATTTAGATGTTGTTGGTTGTTTTTTTTTTTTTTGTTTTTTTATAATTAATTTTAAAAACTTTAAAACACTGTTATGTGGGTTGTCTGGTTAGAAGCATAAAATAATTTTAAGGACAGTTAAATGTGGAATTATATATTTGCGATGCTTTAAAAAAAATATATTCATATATAAAAAATATCATCGCATTTGCCTTATGAATAGAGATTTAATTTTAGAAATATAGATTTTTCTTCGTTTTCCTTTCCTTTCTGTAAAGTCCAAACATTTTGATGATACTTTTTACATTTCACCTTTAAGGCTAAGTTAGTATGTTCACAAATAATTAATCCATTAAATGATCTGCTGTGTTGTCGGAGTAAGCAGATAAGACCATCGGTGTTAATTTTCTTGCCACAAGATGTTAAGTCTAAAATCTTTTTCATTAGCATCAATATTGTGTATTGTGTTCCAATTAAGCAGTACACAAGATACACAGCAATCAACGTATACTTTAAAAGACGTTGAAATTAAATCAAATGGAAAACCTGTTAAAATCTTCACAACTGCCGACTTAAAGAAATATGATGGATCTGTAAGTCTGAGCCGTGAGAGGCGGTATTCAAGCCGACATTGAAGCCGATATTGATACTGGCTACCGGAAATTTGTTTAAAAGAAAATTGATCGAATGAAAATTTGATCTAGATTAATCTTTTTTTTTCAGTTCACACAATCAAATGCAAATTTTGAAATGTTCCTCAAATTTCTTTTGGAACGCACTACTAAATAATAATTATGTTCAAAAAGAAATTTGACAAAATTTTTACGTGTGAACTATACTATACTATAAAAAAGATTTGATCAAATTTCTGTTGATCAATTTTCCGTCTATGTAATTTCTTTCAAACAAATTTCCAATACTAATAGTTACTAATACGATTGATACTAGTATAGTATAGAGTATAGAGTAAGTAGGCTATAGACTATATAAATAATAATTATAGTTATAGTAATAGTCTTAAAATAACTTAATAAACTTAGACTTAGAACTAACTTAGATCTTAGGACTTAGACTTAGTGGNAACCGATAAAGGAGCAAATGCCCCCCTCCCTTTTTTTTTCTCATCCAGATCACGGAAATGAAACTGTTATGCTTGTGTGGGGGGGGGGGGGGGGGGGGTGTTTTGACAAATAGTAACCGGAAATAACATTACAGGTATCTGAAATGAAGATTTAACGATAAGATTCTCTGACCCACTAGACCCCTCTTTTGTAGTCAAAACTTTTCGTAGTACTACTAGTTCAGTTTTAGCGTCCAAATATACTGATACCCCCATCTCTGTCTCCCCGTCAACTGTGTCTCCCAGCCATCTCCGACTCCTGCCATCTCTGACTCCTTTCATCTCTGACTCCCGCTATCTATGTCTCCCTATCAACTCTATCTCCCTGTCTCCCCACTCCCAGCAACTCTGTTTCGCCAGCCATTTCTGACTCCCGACATCTTTGTCTCTCCACCACGTCTGTCCCCCATCAACTCTGTACCCCACCATCTTTGTCTCCCCACCATGTCTGTCCCCCATCAACTCTGTACCCCACCATCTTTGTCTCCCCACCATGCCTGTCCCCCACCATCTTTGTCTCCCCACCATGTCTGTCCCCCATCAACTCTGTATCCTCACAAGCTGTCTTCCCAATATCTCTGTCTCTCCATCAACTCTGCCCCCCCCCACCATATATGACCCCCACCATCTCTTCCTCTCCGTCATCTCAGACAAACTGATGATATTTACATACACAACTCTATGTACTGACCTGAATTTCTTGGCGGCGATGATGTAGAGAATGAAGTTGACGGCACTGTTGTACATTCGAAGCACCCCAAAAACATTCATCATGATAAGCCTTGCAACGTTGTCATCTTCTTCGCGACCGAGGAACTGGTCTGAGTAACGGTAGCAGACGTCAGGGGTCACGCACAGGAACAGCCAGATCGAGTCTGCGAGTAGCATCCGGTTGATCTGATGAAGATCAAGCAATGTCAATGTATTAAGAAACAAGTGACGTAGCTAGAGGTAGTGCCACCCTTGGGGTGAGGAGGGCTTTTTGACACCCACTTCTACGAAAAAATCTCTGCAGTTTTCGGAAAATGCCACCCTTCCATAGAGGAAAAGTACCGCCCGGGGCGAAGCTCCCTCTCCGCAACCCCCTTTATACGCCACTGATTAAACCTGTGAATGGGTGTGCCTTTCCGTCTGCTAATCTTCGCATCTATGTCGTTGTATTTCTGTCCTACCCATCTCGACATAGTTAAAAGAAAAAATCGATAGTGCTCTGAATTGTTGTTTTTTTGGACTGTCACGAAAAGCATTTTATCAAAATATTATGCAAAATGCAATAAAATATATCTTCCAAAAAATTATGATTTCACGTGATATATATATTATAAAGTGCTGGGGTTGGGGGGGGGGAGGAATTACATGCGCTGGTTAGTGATTAGGATTTTGGGGGTAAATAGATGATTAATTTGTTAACGTCTTTGTGTGTGTGTGTGTAGGGGATGGGGAGGTAATAATGGGTAGGTGTTTGTATCTCTCGTTTCTAGATCAAGGACTTTTGGTCTACAATTTTACTTGCGTAAAAAGATTAAAAATAACTATATGAAATAAAATCTGATGTAAGAAATATAATCTAATGTTATGAAATATCATCTGATTTAACGAAATATAATATGATACAATGATAATATCTGATTTAATTAAATATAATCTGATGCAATGAAACATAAACGTATTTAGTGTATTATAATCTGATGTAACGAAATATAATCTGATGCAATTAAATATAATCTGATGTCATTAAATATAATCTGATGTAATTAAATATAATCTGATGTAATGAACCATAAAATGATTTATTGTATTATAATCTGATGTAATGAAATATAATCTGGTGTAATTAAATATCTGATGTAATGAATATAATATAATGTAATGAAATAGAAACTAATATAAAATTTACTTATATTTAACGTGTCCATTTAAATATCACTAAGATGAGAAAAAGAAATATGCATATCTTAAATGTTATCCAAGGCGTAAAAAATGACGTACATTCCCCAGAATCCCAAATATTTCTGTCTCAAGACACACCAACTGTAGGCGTTCACCCTGTACACCTCAACAATGTAGAGGGATTGGCAGAGACAGGCGGTGAGTACTGACAAGATGCCCACCACTGGGGAAATAGGAAACAAAAAGTGAGAAAAACTTGTACCCGGGTTTACGATTATTTCAGATTTGTGGAGTTGAAACAAAGAGAAGGCTAATGAAAAAACGACACGCTTTTAGTCTCTGCAGAAGGCTATATATGAAACCATGGTGAGGCACTCTATGAAGCCACCGTAACGCACTCTATGAAGCCATTTTAAGGCACTCTATGAAACCATCGTAAGGAAATCTATGAACCCATAGTAAGGCACTCTATTAGGCCATTGAAGGCAATCTATTAAGCCATAGTAAGTAAGGCACTCTATGAAGCCATTGTAAGGCAATCTTTAAAGCCATGGTAAGCCTCTCTATGAAGCCACAGTAAGCCTCTCTATGAAGCCACAGTAAGGCACCCTATGAAGCCATTGTAAGGCAATCTTTGAAGCCATGGTAAGCCTCTCTATGAAGCCACATTAAACCTCTCTATGAAGCCACAGTAAGGCACCCTATGAAGCCATTGTAAGGCAATCTTTGAAGCCACGGTAAGCCTCTCTATGAAGCCACAGTAAGCCTCTCTATGAAGCCACAGTAAGGCACTCTATGAAACCATGGTAAGAAAGGCTCTCTACAAAGTCAAAGGAATCGGATTAAATATAGACAAAACTTAAATGATTTTTTTTTTAAATCTTTTTTTGCACAGACTTTAATATGATTTTATTTTCTGTTTTTATTTCTGCGTTCCAACTCTTCTTTGCTCGCAAGTCTTTAAAAAGAGTGTTATCTTTTTTTTATATATTTATTTGCTACTTTTTAGTATTAAAATTTTAATCTAAAATCTTATCGACAAAAAAAAAAAAAAAAAAAAAAATTTACTTTTTTTTTTTTTTTTTTTAAATCCTAAAAAATTCCTACAGCTCTTATTTTTACGCGCCTATATAACCCACTTTTCACGGATCGAAGTAGACGCGATGATGACGTAATTCAGTCGCAACCAGACGATCAACACCTTTCAGGTCGCCACGTCACGAGACGACGATCAACTGAGCGAAAATGTCACGTGCGTACCCAAAACAATAAGCTCCACCTATAAGATGGAAACGCCAGGAGATAGCAAATTATTTTTTTTTTTTAAATAGGGCTTGTCATTTAATGGCGGAAATCTATTAATAGAAATGATGTCACCATTACTGATCATCCGGGTACTCAGTGCGGACAAAATGTCAACACTGTTCAGTATTACTATGTTAGCGGAGTGTCCCTGAAACTTGTTTACAACTCTATTTTACGAAATATTTTACACATTTTTTTTTAACTTCTGTTTTCTCAAATGCGACTTCATTGCGTGAACGTCATATGTAACGGTGACTCTAGATACAAGGATCGCCCGAACGATATGCTGAAACACACTATAAGCTGCCATGTTTTAAGCAATATTTGTCCGCGGACCTTCTAAAAATAGTACGCTATGACGTTTTCCGGTCTTAGAAATGACAAAGCCTATTTAAACACTGTGTTGTCGGGCTAGTTGATCTTATCAAAGCTGGTGATGCTCTTACAGGCCAGAGTTGATATACTTTATAACAGGCCAGAGTGTTTAGACTTACAGGCCAGAGTTGATTTACTTACAGGCTAGAGTTGATTTACTTACAGGCCAGAGTTGATACACTTACAGGCCAGAGTTGATATATTTACAGGCCAGAGTTAATATACTTACAGGCCAGAATTGATATACTTACAGGCCAGAGTTGATATATTTACAGGCCAGAGTTAATATACTTACAGGCCAAAGTTGATATACTTACAGGCCAGAGTTGATATACTTACAGGCCAGAGTCGATATACTTACAGGCCAGAGTCGACATACTTTATATTGGACAATTTTTGGCTCTACGTGCCATCAAATACGTGAAATGATGAGGCGAGATAAAGAAAATACCGTTACTGCTGGTTGAACCCACCTGCCCTCTGCTTAGTGCACCAGATGCTTATCTTCAGAGGAAACCAAACAGCTATGAACCTCTCCACCGTGAGCCCCACCACGTAATAGTAGGCTGAGAACTCAAGCGTCTCGGCCATGATGTTGAACAGCTTACAGCTCCAGTCAGTGAACGGGATTCCGTTGTTCAAGGTCAAATTGGTCACCAGTCTCAGTGTCAGATTCAGGAAATCTGGATTCAAAGAATCGGGCCGGGGAGGGGGGGGGGGAGATGATATGTTATGTCAAGTCAATACATGTGACATTCTTACGAAATCTATAGGACAGAGTTTGTACAAACATTTCTAGGAATCCCATTCAGTGAAATTAGAGCAGTAGTGATTACACTGATCAGGCTTGGTTAGACAGCAAACAGTTTCAGGCTAAGTTCAAGTAAAGAAAAAATTAAAATTTAGGGTTATTTAAAATTTCGTCACAGCGCCCCCCCCCCACCCCCCAAAAATATGTATTCTAATTTACTATATTTTAAAAATATTTAATCCCTTTCCAACAAACTATAACACATTTAACCAAATCAAGCGATATTTAAACTGGATAACATCTTAGGGCATGTTTTTTCATCAAAATGTTTTAAAAAAAGGTTACATAGTGATCCTCCTACCCGCCCCCCCCCCAGCCCTAAATCCCCAGTAAACACCTAATTTGTCGTATAGTCCCCTTTGAGCCAACAAGTTTTGTTTTATCTAAAATAGCTTGATGCTCTCACCTGTACAGTTCAGGGAGATGAGCCAAAGGATGGAAGAGTTGAATGGTTTCATGCGCAGCAGGATGATGGTGGTGATGAAGCTGCCGGGAATCCCCACGGCGAAAGAAAGGTAGGTTCCGTACATCGTGAAGTAGTATGCGGCTGAAAGGTGACGTAACAGTGACATGGTTTTAGTCAATGGCACGTTTTCATTTAAATTTGGTCTTCTGTGGGTGTGGGGGTGGTGGTGGGGAGGGATTATGACATTTGCACAACATTTAAATCTTGCATACTAAGAGGCTTGACAAAGAGACTTTTTAAATCTTGAAACATTTTACAAAAATGAAACTTAANTTTTTTTTTTTTTTTTTTTTTTTTTTTTTTTTTTTTTTTTTTTTTTTTTTTTTTTTTTTTTTTTTTTTTTGTATAATTATATCTCTATTGTCGCATAAGTGAACGTCTATTAAAAGAACTGTTAAGTTTGCCGGGAAACTAATAGATTAAAGGATATTATTCTACAAACTATTAACTTCATGTCTGGGAAGTGTATGTGTGTGTTTAAATCGGATATAGATAGTGTGGCCATGTTAGTAAATGAATTGATCGATCACAAGAAACTAAACAATGGATCGCAACCAAGTTTGGCTTGGTCATTCCTCCTTACCTACATAATTCCTGGAGAATTTATTCATGATCCCTTCATCTCAAAAGCTGATATTTAATAAATAATAAAATTTGAAGGACAAAGAGTAGAGAACAAAATGTTATTTTCACATTGAATGGAGTGTTACAGCTAGAAACTTGGCAAGAACGGAGTGTTACAGCTAGAAACTTGGCAAAAATGGAGTGTTACAGCTAGCAACTTGGCAAGAATGGAGTGTTACAGCTAGCAACTTGGCAAAAATGGAGTGTTACAGCTAGCAACTTGGCAAGAATGGAGTGTTACAGCTAGAAACTTGGCAAGAACGGAGTGTTACAGCTAGAAACTTGGCAAAAATGGAGTGTTACAGCTAGCAACTTGGCAAGAATGGAGTGTTACAGCTAAACACTTGGCAAAAATGGAGTGTTACAGCTAGCAACTTGGCAAGAACGGAGTGTTACAGCTAAACACTTGGCAAAAATGGAGTGTTACAGCTAGCAACTTGGCAAGAACGGAGTGTTACAGCTAGCAACTTGGCAAAAATGGAGTGTTACAGCTAGCAACTTGGCAAGAACGGAGTGTTACAGCTAGAAACTTGGCAAAAATGGAGTGTTACAGCTAGCAACTTGGCAAGAACGGAGTGTTAAAGCTAAACACTTGGCAAAAATGGAGTGTTACAGCTAGCAACTTGTAAAGAACGGAGTGTTACAGCTAAACACTTGGCATAAATGGAGTGTTACAGCTAGCAACTTGGCAAGAACGGAGTGTTACAGCTAAACACTTGGCAAAAATGGAGTGTTACAGCTAGCAACTTGGCAAGAACGGAGTGTTACAGCTAGCAACTTGGCAAAAATGGAGTGTTACAGCTAGCAACTTGGCAAGAACGGAGTGTTAAAGCTAAACACTTGGCAAAAATGGAGTGTTACAGCTAGCAACTTGTAAAGAACGGAGTGTTACAGCTAAACACTTGGCATAAATGGAGTGTTACAGCTAGCAACTTGGCAAGAATGGAGTGTTACAGCTAAACACTTGGCAAAAATGGAGTGTTACAGCTAGCAACTTGGCAAGAATGGAGTGTTACAGCTAGAAACTTGGCAAAAATGGAGTGTTACAGCTAGAAACTTGGCAAGAATGGAGTGTTACAGCTAAACACTTGGCAAAAATGGAGTGTTACAGCTAGCAACTTGGCAAGAACGGAGTGTTAAAGCTAAACACTTGGCATAAATGGAGTGTTACAGCTAGCAACTTGGCAAGAATGGAGTGTTACAGCTAAACACTTGGCAAAAATGGAGTGTTACAGCTAGCAACTTGGCAAGAACGGAGTGTTACAGCTAAACACTTGGCAAAAATGGAGTGTTACAGCTAGCAACTTGGCAAGAACGGAGTGTTACAGCTAGCAACTTGGCAAAAATGGAGTGTTACAGCTAGCAACTTGGCAAGAACGGAGTGTTACAGCTAGAAACTTGGCAAAAATGGAGTGTTACAGCTAGCAACTTGGCAAGAACGGAGTGTTACAGCTAGCAACTTGGCAAAAATGGAGTGTTACAGGTAGCAACTTGGCAAGAAGCTGAATAATGAAACTCCATAAAAAAAACAACTTCATTCCGGTGTTCATTAATATGCAAACAGGGATTTTTTAATTAGTTGTTTGTCTTAATTATTTTTTTTAATCGCCCAAAAAGATTTCAAATGTCCACCCGCGTATCTTTCTGATATAATATTTGATCTGTTAAAGACATGAGACAAATGTCTGCTTGCACCACATATATTTTTGCATGGATTAATGGATGTTGAACAAACTTGGATACTTAGTTCTTTCAATTCGTTATCCAGGGATTTGAATTTTTTTTAAACTATAATTTTCAGGGTCGGGGCCTCGAATTTCGTTTTTTTAAAAAAAATATGAGCTACGTATAAGAAAAATAATAATTCAAAGAAAAAATTTTACCCCTCGCCATACATTTTGAACTGTTCAGGTCTGATCTAGACCAAAAACAGGAACAAATGCACATGAAAATATATGAAAAAAACTTTAGGGTTTCGAACTCATAATAATATATTATAGAGTCAGAGACACTTAATTCATTTTCCGGCCACACACTATAACTCTTTCAACCGATTGTAATGAAACAATTTGTTCATTTACATCCTGACTGTTTATCTGATGAAATTATATTTCAATACTAAACTCAATGTTCATCAGAGTTGTTGTAAGTCTGGCTTTTTAAAGGAGAAATTTTTTTTTCAAACCGGTATTTTAGTGGAATGTTTTTGACACAGATAACGCTTTGGAAGTTGTTTTTTTTTTTTTCGAATACAAGCCCGAGCAAAGCCGGGAATATTGTCTGGTATATTTATAGAAATATATAACATGGGTGAGACCAGTCGTCGGAAAACTCATTAGTCAAAAGAGCCAAAAATCAGCAAATTAAAAAAAAAAAAAAGAGCCGGATGCGGATCGTGAGCCGCGATTTTCCGAATACTGGGTTAGAGAAATACAAGCATCGATTACTTTACTGTTTCTTATAGCAATTTTTTTTTGTTTTTTTTTTGTATTTTTTTTTTGTATACGGCAAAGTGTAAAGGGAGGTCTCAGCCAATCCAAACTAGTTGGAAACTCAACTGCAACTATCTGAGCCATGTGTGTGCATTTCTTAACGCGTCCGCGTGCAGAGACCTGCTTGCATAGACATCTTTTAATTTGAACAATGTTATGGTCAACGCAAAGCCTGATTGCCCATGACCCACAAAGATCCGTGGTTTGTAAGGTAAGGAACAAAATCAGCATCCTCAGCCAAATAAGATAATTGTTTTGAAGCAATGGCATATATACTGTTACTTACCCAGAATGTAATAGTTGCATAAAGAGATTAGATTCGAAGCAATGGCATATACTGTTACTTACCCAGAATGTATTAGTTGCATAAAGAGATTAGATTTGAAGCAATGGCATATATACTGTTACTTACCCAGAATGTAATAGTTGCATAAAGAGATTAGATTCGAAGCAATGGCATATACTGTTACTTACCCAGAATGTAATAGTTGCATAAAGAGATTAGATTCGAAGCAATGGCATATGTTACTTACCCATAACTAAAGGATAACATTTAGCGTCGATCAGAGTTGAACAAACTTTTGCAGTTGTTGTTGCAAATACATTTGCTGGGGATATGCTTGAGATGGAAAGTTCTGATGACGTCACCGCACTCTGGTAAGTGGACGCGGAATTGAAATCTGGAGATGAAAATATACAAGAATTGAGTAGACTAAAAATAGAATAAAAAATAAAGTATGCTAGGGCTTAACCGGGTGCAGATTTTTACACTTGGTCCGGGTATTTTGAGAAAATTCCAGATGAGTCCATGCGTTAAAAAAAAAAAAACGAGTTACCTTCTCATTTACTATAATATTTTACGACTTTTACACAATAGGCATACTGACAGTCCTACACTCTACCTGCCAGCCTTCAAACAATAGGCCTACTGACAGTCCTACACCCTAACTGCCGGCCTTTAAACAATAGGCCTTAAGACAGTCCTACATCCTACCCTCCGACCTTTAACAATAGACCAAAAGCAGGACGCACCAGAAGTAAACTACATAGAGGGATTGAACATGGAATACAAGAATATTGTAAACAAGAAGACGAGAGTTTTAGGGAGAACGATATTTCATTAACAAATGTTTATTCATAAAATTACACCACTCCCACCTGTGAAATGCGTTAAACAAGTTACCAAATGAGTTGAATAAAAGACGGAATTTTTTTTAAACCGAGTTCATTTTTGAGTAGGAAACAATGAGATTCCCCCCCACTCCTCTCTACAGCTACTACAAGTATAATTAAACTGTAATGATACATAATTTTAAAAAAAACTCACGGTTCATGTCTGGTGAAATAAATAGGAGATATTCTGTAGTACCTGAAAAAGATTTGATTTATATAAAGCGCATGTGTTTTTATGATCCATATCAAGTGGGCGTTCTGGGCATCACACAAGTCTGACACTCAAATTCATAAAGGGCCCTTTCATAACATTCCAATTCATATAGGGCTTTAAATTCGTCCCCTCCCATACCTATATTCAGTAGCTATTCCTTGACACCCCCCCCCCAGCCCGGGCTCCAGCGCAATTAGACGTACGCCTGTCTACGGGATTGGAAGCAATCGTTTAAGAAAGTGTTTTTTTTAAAATTGTATACGTAGATTAAAAAAAAAAAATTCAGAATTGTGTGGTATACCTGAAAAGTCCCGTTCCAGTAAGAAATGAATATCAGAAACCAAACTGTCCCATAACTTAACAATTCCGTGTGTTTGTTCTTAAAGAATAGATCGTTCTAAGACACAGCGCTTCTGTTGAAATGAATGTTGATGGAAATAAAACCTAAACAAGCGCTATCATATCGTTTCTTACTTAAAAATTAGTTGTCTTTTAAATGTCTATTATACCAAAAATAGCTTACTCCTACACCACCATCCAGTCCCAAAAGAAAAAGAAACAAATGAATTACTTTATACTCAGTACGTCATCACTTTTTGCTCAGTACGTAATCACTTTACACTCAGCACGTAATCCATTTTTGCTCAGTACGTAATCACTTTACACTCAGCACGTCATCCATTTTTGCTCAGTACGTCATCACTTTACACTCAGCACGTAATCCATTTTTGCTCAGTACGTAATCACTTTACACTCAGCACGTAATCCATTTTTGCTCAGTACGTAATCACTTTACACTCAGCACGTAATCCATTTTTGCTCAGTACGTAATCACTTTACACTCAGCACGTAATCCATTTTTGCTCAGTACGTAATCACTTTACACTCAGCACGTAATCCATTTTTGCTCAGTACGTAATCACTTTACACTCAGCACGTAATCCATTTTTGCTCAGTACGTAATCACTTTACACTCAGCACGTAATCCATTTTTGCTCAGTACGTAATCACTTTACACTCAGCACGTAATCCATTTTTGCTCAGTACGTAATCACTTTACACTCAGCACGTAATCCATTTTTGCTCAGTACGTAATCACTTTACACTCAGCACGTAATCCATTTTTGCTCAGTACGTAATCACTTTACACTCAGCACGTAATCCATTTTTGCTCAGTACGTAATCACTTTACACTCAGCACGTAATCCATTTTTGCTCAGTACGTAATCACTTTACACTCAGCACGTAATCCATTTTTGCTCAGTACGTAATCACTTTACACTCAGCACGTAATCCATTTTTGCTCAGTACGTAATCACTTTACACTCAGCACGTAATCCATTTTTGCTCAGTACGTAATCACTTTACACTCAGCACGTAATCCATTTTTGCTCAGTACGTAATCACTTTACACTCAGCACGTAATCCATTTTTGCTCAGTACGTAATCACTTTACACTCAGCACGTAATCCATTTTTGCTCAGTACGTAATCACTTTACACTCAGCACGTAATCCATTTTTGCTCGGTACGTAATCACTTTACACTCAGCACGTAATCCATTTTTGCTCAGTACGTAATCACTTTACACTCAGCACGTAATCCATTTTTGCTCAGTACGTAATCACTTTACACTCAGCACGTAATCCATTTTTGCTCGGTACGTAATCACTTTACACTCAGCACGTAATCCATTTTTGCTCGGTACGTAATCACTTTACACTCAGCACGTAATCCATTTTTGCTCGGTACGTAATCACTTTACACTCAGCACGTAATCCATTTTTGCTCGGTACGTAATCACTTTACACTCAGCACGTAATCCATTTTTGCTCGGTACGTAATCACTTTACACTCAGCACGTAATCCATTTTTGCTCGGTACGTAATCACTTTACACTCAGCACGTAATCCATTTTTGCTCGGTACGTAATCACTTTACACTCAGCACGTAATCCATTTTTGCTCGGTACGTAATCACTTTACACTCAGCACGTAATCCATTTTTGCTCGGTACGTCTTCACTTTACACTCAGCACGTAATCCATTTTTGCTCGGTACGTAATCACTTTACACTCAGCACGTAATCCATTTTTGCTCGGTACGTCTTCACTTTACACTCAGCACGTAATCCATTTTTGCTCAGTACGTAATCACTTTACACTCAGCACGTAATCCATTTTTGCTCGGTACGTAATCACTTTACACTCAGCACGTAATCCATTTTTGCTCAGTACGTAATCACTTTACACTCAGCACGTAATCCATTTTTGCTCAGTACGTCATCACTTTACACTCAGCACGTAATCCATTTTTGCTCAGTACGTCATCACTTTACACTCAGCACGTAATCCATTTTTGCTCAGTACGTCTTCACTTTACACTCAGCACGTAATCCATTTTTGCTCAGTACGTCATCACTTTACACTCAGCACGTAATCCATTTTTGCTCAGTACGTCTTCACTTTACACTCAGCACGTAATCCATTTTTGCTCAGTACGTCTTCACTTTACACTCAGCACGTAATCCATTTTTGCTCGGTACGTAATCACTTTACACTCAGCACGTAATCCATTTTTGCTCGGTACGTCTTCACTTTACACCTATTACGTCATAACTTTATACTAGTACGTCACCACTTTATATTCGCTATGTCATCACTTAATACTTGGTACGCTATCACTTAAAATTTGGTATGTCATCAATTTATACTCGGTGCGTCATCACTTTATGCTCGGTATGTCTTCCCTTTAGACTCGGTGTGTCATTACTTTATAGTAGGTAGGCTAACACTTTATAATCGGTAGGTCATCACTTCATGTTCGGTATGCTATTACTTTATACTCTGTATGTCATCACTTTATACTGGGTACGTCATCACTTCATACTCGGTACGTTATCACTTTATACTTGGTATGTCATCTATATATACTCGGTACGTTATCACTTTATACTTGGTATGTCATCTATATATACTCGGTACGTTATCACTTTATACTTGGTATGTCATCTATATATACTCGGTACGTTATCACTTTATACTCGGTAAGTCATCACTTTTTTCTCGGTACGCTATCAATTTATACTCGCTATGTCATCACTTTATGCTTGGTACGTTATCACTTTATAATCCGTATGTCATCAATTTATACTCGGTACGTCATCACTTGATGCTCGGTATGTCTTCCCTTTATACTCGGTGTGTCATTACTTTATAGTAGGTAGGCTAACACTTTATAATCGGTAGGTCATCACTTTATACTCGGTACGCTGCTAACACTTTATAATCGGTATGTCATCACTTTATGCTCGAGGCGATATCACTTTATAATCGGTATGTCATCACTTTAAACTCGGTACGCTGCTAACACTTTATAATCGGTATGTCATCACTTTATACTCGGTACGTCATCACTTTATACTCGATAAGCTATCACTTTATACTCGGTATATCATCACTTTATACTCGGTATATCATCACTTTATACTCGGTATATCATCACTTTATACTCGGTATATCATCACTTTATACTCGGTATATCATCACTTTATACTCGGTATATCATCACTTTATACTCGGTATATCATCACTTTATACTCGGTATATCATCACTTTATACTCGGTATATCATCACTTTATACTCGGTATATCATCACTTTATACTCGGTATATCATCACTTTATACTCGGTATATCATCACTTTATACTCGGTATATCATCACTTTATACTCGGTATATCATCACTTTATACTCGGTATATCATCACTTTATACTCGGTATATCATCACTTTACACTTGGTATGTCTTTATTTATACTGGGTACATCATTACTTTATACTCGGGAAGTCATAACTTTTAGCCCAATGCGTCATCACTTTATACTCGGTATTTCATCTCTTTAAGCTCCGTGCGTCGTTATTTTATAATCGGTATGTCATCACTTAATACTCGGTAGGTCATCACTTTATACTCGGTACGCTAACACTTTATACTCGGTATGTCATCACTTTATGCTCGATAAGGTATCACTTTATACTCGGTATGTCACCACCTTAAGCTTTGTACGTCATCACTTTATACTCTGTATGTAATCACTTTAAACTCGTTACGTCATCACTTTATACTGGGTATGTCATCACTTTATGCTCGGTAGTCATCACTTTATATTGACATCTGCGTAACTGTCGGCTCTCAGCAAAGTACGGTTGACACAATTAGCATAATTTAAATTTAGCCCCCGACTAAAAACTAAGTGAGTATATACGACAATGAGATAGGTTCTATTTGAAAAACACACAAGAAACAAATATATCAATTAAAAGTATCAAAACAAATATATCAATTAGAAGTATATAAAGAAAGAAAGTCGAACTTAGCTTTTGCTAAAAATGCTAAACTTACCTGCAAATTCTGCCATCATGTCACTGGTGTTTGTCATTGTCAGTGAACTGTAAACATACAATCGACACAAATTAAATGTCATTTTTGTTGCTAGCTTTCTCAAATTTGAGTGGTGTCCGCTAACAACGCAGAAAGTTACTTGGCCGGCCCTGCCCATCTGATAATTGGCTTTATGTTGCCAGGTATCACAAGTTAAATTTCATTTTTGTTGCTAGCTTTCTCAAATTTGAGTCGTGTCCTCTTATAATGCATTAAGTTACTTTGCTGGCGCTGCCCATCTAATAACACCATTCGCCTAAGTTATTTTTAAAGACTGTCTTTACAAATTAGTTTTCAATTGATACTTCTAGATGGAATAAATTTAAAATAAGAATTATATCACATTCACGTGTAATTCTACCATATCTACTGGTAATTCTACCATATCTACTGGTAATTCTACCATATCCACTGGTAATTCTACCATATCTACTGGTAATTCTACCATATCTACTGGTAATTCTACCATATCTACTGGTAATTCTACCATATCTACTGGTAATTCTACCATATCTACTGGTAATTCTATCATATCTACTGGTAATTCTACCATATCTACTGGTAATTCTACCATATCTACTGGTAATTCTACCATATCTACTGGTAATTCTACCATATATACTGGTAATTCTACCATATCTACTGGTAATTCTACCATATATACTGGTAATTCTACCATATCTAATTTTAATTCTAATATTATCGGGACGTGTGCGTATTCTCAAAATAACAGTAGTGCACGGCACCCACTCTCCCCCCTTTCCCCACCATTTCGGAATCCCTCCCGATCCATTTATAAATTTCATGTTATAATATAAGGAACGTCTGCACATATATAGCGCAACAACAAACAAGAACAAACAACAAACAAAAACAAACAACAAACAAGAACAAAAAACAAACAAAAACAAACAACAAGCAAGAACAAAAAACAAACAAACAACAAACAAGAACAATCAACAAACAAAAACAAACAACAAACAAGAACAAAAAACAAACAAAAACAAACAACAAACAAGAACAATCAACAAACAACAACAAAAAAATAGGCAAGAATTAGGTCTATTTAAATGCAGTTCACCAAGTTCATATTCAATCTAAAAACTGTCGCTCATAGTCATAGGACAAGCTGTTCCACTGAGCACCACGGGTAAACATGTTACCCATCGCAGACGTATTCAGTCAATGTACGTCAGATATATGTTTGTAAGATTGCTGCTTTACATTATAGATTATGTTTGTAAGATGTTTGCTTCATGATTAAAGTTTTCTTAAGTCCAGTCGATGGGGTTTGATTCTATATTTTAAAATCATCTCATCATATGACCTGGTCATCCCTGTGATTAAGGACATTGATTGACATTTTGTTGGTGACCCAATTGGAGTCATGCCCAGGAAAAATCCTACCAATTAAATCCAATTTTCCGTGACGTGACCTCAGCAGATACTCAACACCGGCGCCACTCCCCCCTCACACCCCCCCACTCCACCCCAACCTCCAATAAATTTAATCAGGATTTAATGCCATTTTATTAATTTTTAAAAAAAATATTGATTTAAATAGTCTATAACGTGAGGTAAACTTGCAAGTAATTACCTTTTTTCAGATTAATTTGAACGATGGCACCAAAATAGATAACAAGTATTTAATCAAATATACAGCTCCTATTTCTTATTTCTTTTAAAACAAACAATTTCCCCAGATTTCGCAAGTAAATTAAAAATGAGATAATTTTTTGGTGTGTCGGCAAACTTAAGAACCATGTCCGTCCACATAAAGCGCTGGTGATTCATGTCAAGACTGCTAGACGTTTAGGTAAACGCACTGGTTATTCATGTCAAGACTGCTAGACGTTTAGGTAAACGCACTGGTTATTCATGTCAAGACTTCTAGACGTTTAGGTAAACGCACTGGTTATTCATGTCAAGACTGCTAGACGTTTAGGTAAACGCACTGGTTATTCATGTCAAGACTTCTAAATGTTTAGGTAAACGCACTGGTTATTCATGTCAAGACTGCTAGATGTTCATTTTGAACTCTTTGGAACAATGTAAAAATTGCTAACTATATATAATTCCATGAACCCCTTTTTACAATTCACCCGTAAATGCGAATCTTTTAAAATGTTGTTTTTTTGGTAACCGTAAGTTTGGGTAGGATGATGGCAATAACATTACAATGATCTTCTTCTTCTATATCTTAAGGGCCCACGATCAATTTATTGATCATTTTGGCTCCTATGCATGTAGATGGGATTTGCAATGTTTCTCTTACTGTCTTATTCATGTTCCTCAAACAAATTAAACGAGAGTATTAAAATACGTTTTTCTCTTTACATAAGAAACTTGTAAAAAAAAATCATAAGAAATTCTATCCACGTGGACATTTTAAATCGATTTTTATTTTTGTTCTCTGAACATTTTGTCGGCCTGCTACTTCAAAATCGCCCCCCCCCCCCATAAAAAGCACCCGAAAACCCGCGCCCAAATAATAATAATAATACCTGATAAGAAGAATGTGTCCTACGTTCTTGCTGTCACTAAATTAAAGCAGTCTGGCGCGAAATCAAAGTATCTTGAAGTGAAATTTGTATTTTAAAAAAAAAACGGACAAACGATGTATGTCAGCGCGCCGATGTTATTGGTGAAACTTTCGGATTAAGTCATGTAATGAAAATGCCCGCATTTAATCAACTCTCATAAGTGCAAAAACAGTTACAATATATGAATTTTGCAAATACAAAAAAAAAAAAAAAGAAAATGTCATAACGGTAAAAAAGAGTTAGATTCTAGACTGAAGGATAGGGGAACTACCTGGTGTTGATCCGTAGTCGTTTACGTCATCAGGAAGAAGTGATGAACAACTGTTACAAGCACATGGTCTCCTACTTCCTCAAGAAGCAGCTATGAACAACTTTTATAAATACATGGGGAGAGCTGCAAGTTTCCTTGACAATTTGGGGGGGGGGGGTGCATACACTTGGAGTTACTATTCCTTGATTGACGTATCGATAATTCAATTTCCCCCAATCATCCCACAGATTCAAGTTAAAGGAAATCGACAAAAAAATCATACAATTTATGTCAAATAATTCCGATGTTCATTTTATGAGATTTTTTGTTTGTTCATGAATTGGAAATTTCAGCAGGTCCATTTGACTATTTGACGAAAACGATCTTCCAGAAGATATACTTAAAATTGTACCAATTCAATGCCCACGTTAATTTTTTTTAGTTAGAGATCTTTCATGGTCAGTTCTATAGATCTACATAATTTAGTGCAGTAGCTACACTTAATGACGTCCAGGGAGGTCAATGACTTTGTCGTCCACAATTCATGCAGAATAAAAATAAAAATAAGCTGATCTGTACTTGATGAAGTGGACCGATAGTTCAACTATCCAATGCCCCAGATGTGACGCGATGGCTGTAGCATGGGTTATTTCCACACATTTTGATTAGAGATTAATTCTCAGCGAACCCAAAATTTTTTTTATTTTAAAATAGCAATTTTCTTTCTTTCTCATGTTATCTTCCTTGCCTAAATACATTCAAAACCTGGAATTGTGGATTTTATACCCCCCCCCCTTTCCTTCATTTTATTTCCCCTAACTCAGACTAAAAAATTAAAAGACACCAGTAAAAATAATCTACATTTGTGTGTTATTTTATGGTTTACTTTGTGAAAGGATGCCTCCTTAGATGCCTCCCTAGATGACTCCCTAGATGCCTCACTTGCCCCCCCCCCTGGATTGATTAGGAAAAAAAATTTAGACAAAAATAGGCAAAAAATTTATTAAAGTAAAGAGAAAATAAAGAGAAAGTAACTAAGCTGATGTCCTGTCCGTTCGTTCACCATACAAATACGCTACAGTAAATTAAAACTACATTAAAAGTTTACTAAAAATTTTTTGCCCCCCCCCCCTGAAAAGTTAATCGATTTTTTTGCCCCCCCCCTAGAAAGTTTTCTGCGAGCGCCCATGCTCCCTAGGTATGTAAGATTAAAGGCTTTAGCACGATTTAATATGGAACTGGATATATGTATCAAAGAATAGATGTGTGATTAGATAGATGTACGATTGAATTGATGTTCGATTGGATAGATGTTCGATTAGATAGATGTATAATCGGATAGATGTATGATTGGATAGATGTACAATTGGATGGCTGTACGATTGGATAGATGGGCGATTGGATAGATGTATGATTGGATAGATGTACGATTGGATAGATGGGCGATTGGATGGATGTACGATTGGATAGATGGGCGATTGGATAGATGCACGATTGGATAGATAATGATTGGATAGATGTATGTTTGGATAGATGTACGATTGGACAGATGTACGATTGGATGGATGAACGATTGGATAGATGGGCGATTGGACAGATGCACGATTGGATAGATAATGATTGGATAGATGTATGATTGGATAGATGTACGATTGGATAGATGTACGATTGGATAGTTGTATGATTGGATAGATGTACGATTGGATGGGTGCCTTAATAGTGTGTTCAGTACTAATCTTTTAAATCTTACCTTAAACTTCAGAAAGGCCCGGCAAAATCTTAAACGATGCCATCAGGACATCATCACGTCAGCTTTCAACTTTTTCAACAAATAATTGTCCGCTTGGACCATCTCAACTATTTAAGCATCTTAGCCAAATCTTTCTATTGGTTCTTGTTTTCACTAAAACCAGAAAAATAAGATATGACATTAATGACGTCAAAGAAGCCCCCCCCCCCCCCCCCCCCCCCCCCCTCTGTTCTCCAAAGAACCAATCCCAACACGAGGCTCCACGCGCGCCAAACCGACTTAAACCGCCATGTTGAATAGTTAATGAAGTGGTCCTACATTCATTATGATGAAGAGTTTTACACTCGAATCAAGATCTTCACGGATGGAAACATCTCGATGTTTGGCTTCAATATTTATTTATTTTTTTAAAAAATCTTAATGACCTTGCGCTTCCTCCCGACAAGTGGGGGAAACTTTTCGAATTGTTCTGGAGATGTGCACAGAATCGATTAAATCGTCGCTTTTGGCGATGGCTGGAAAGGTGAATGGGACCACCAGCCATTAAGGGCGCAGTAAGAGACCTGTGAATGAAGAGTGACCAGAAAGTAGGAGTCGGAAAAAAAAGTTTTGTTTTCAAACTCGCGCCTTTAATGATGTTCAATCGGAGCAGCGTATTGTAACGCTCATTGTTGAAACACGATTCTGTTTAGTTCTTGCATGAGACGACGAGAGCCAAAAACGAGATGGGGGGGGGGGGGGGGGGGGGGGGGGGAAACAACAAAGGGCACGCAAACCGTGTGATCTTTCAATCGTCGGCAGTAATTATCTCATCTTGTTCTGTCCTGACGATTGTGGTTGAACATGCACGCGGGAATAGGTCAAGGACGGAGAACTACCGAATTGTCACCTTGCTGTGAGCGGAGAGTGTGGCAAGGTCCACTTCGCTGTTGCTAAATTCGAGCTTAGAGACTTGGTTACTTTCAGTCAAGCGTTACGGGCAGCGTCAGGTAAAGAATTTTATTTTGTACGATAGATGGGTTGGTCAGGGGATCCCAAACCTTTTTTTTTTTCAGCCGGCCTTCAAGAAATGACTAAATGATAAAAGATTATGTTTTCACGGATCTCGCTGGTAGACTGAAAAGTTTTTTTTTTTTTGTTTTTTTTTTTTTGTCATCGATTTTTTTTAAACTAAAATTAGTTTTAAAAAGCGTTAAAAGCAAATTTTTTTAAAAAAAGATTATGTTTTCACGGATCTCGCTGGTAGACTGAAAAGTTTTTTTTTTTTTTGTTTTTTTTTTTTTTTCATCGATTTCTTTGAAACTAAAATTAGATTTACAAAGCGTTGAAAGCAAATTCTTTTAAAGTTAAGAAATGCATAGTGATGTCATTGAATTATGGGAATTGTAGTTAAAGAATTCAATGACTAGAGCCAGATTTATAAACATTATTGTTCCAACAATGATAAGAAAATCAAAGTGTTGCTTTCAAGCTTGTCTTTTGCCCCCCCTCCTCCCCCCCCCCCACAAAAAAAAATTTAAGAAAATAAAATTATTTTTATTGAACTGAATTGAAGGCGTTTTACAGAAGTATTCTACCCTTAAATTTCAACAAAAATGTGCACGGATTTTGCTGTAACTCGGTTATCTTAGGGTGACTAGATCACCAGGGATGGAGGTAAGCAGAAGTCTTCTACCCTATAATTTCAACAAAAATTTGCACGGCTTTTGCTGCATATCATTGGGGTCGGAACTCATATGTTGGGACATGAAAGCTGACATCTCAGAGATGTCGTACGTTGCGTCCCGCGTGGCTCTAGACCAGATACCAAAGAAACTAAAACCTTTCATAATGAAGGGCATCTCATTCGGCGCTGGCTTGCCGTACTGGGGTGACACGTGTACCACCACACTGGTGACGTGCTGCATCCATTCATTTATTCATACCCTGTACGTAAACCATAGCTATTCCAAAGGCGACTAGACACGTCAGTAAATTTGTCTCATTAGAGCGGTCAAATGCGAGTGGAGAAGAGAAGCCACACCTTCAGGTTGTTAAGTCATACGACCAAAATTAAATGCCAACGTGTTTTTTTTCTCTTCGTCACAGATACCTAATGTAGCATGATGATAGTTGATGTTTATTTACTGCTGAATTGGCATCACAATTTCACGTGAGTGTAGTAACGTATACTTTTTATTTATAAAATGTAAGGAACTGCTTGATAAAATGTTTTGTTATTGTACTGATGAAGGCATGTGCCGAAACGTTTACTTATGGTTTATGTATAACTATTATTAAAGCTTAAATTATATTGTTATATTGACACACATTGTTGGTGTCTAATTAATCAACATTTAAATAAAGCGTTTTGGAAAGTGGACACGGGTATTTGTTCGAGAACAACCAATGAGCCCTTGACCATCCCAAAGGAAAAAGTCTACAGAGAATCTACTTCGGTCGTATCCAGAGGCGTAGCGATGGGGGGACAGGGGAGACAGATGTCCCCTGGCGCAAGCTAGTTAGGGCCGCCAAAATGTGATTTGATATTATATTATTGGTAAAAATAATGGGTTTTAGAGTTGAAAAAAAGAAAAGGGGGCGTTTTAAAATGGATCTTGTCCTCGGGCGCGAATCTTGTCCCCGCGCGCCAAACACCCTCGCTACGTCACTGGTCGTATCGGCTTGAGGTTGTTATAAGGCCTACAAAATAGTATGCGATTAACTATTCGGAACATTAAATACACTTTTTAAAAAAAAATCACTTCTCCACATTCAACCTCACAAAGATTTATTTATTTTTTTAATCTATTTTTAAATTGAGATTTGATTCTCGTTCCCAATCTTATCTAATTTTCTCTTTTCGGCTACGATTTTTTTTTTTATTTGGAGGGGGTTGTATTCATGTTGTACATTTTTTTAGAATAAATTGTTGTATAATGGGTAAAACCATGCGAACTTTATTATAGTTTTAATCTCGTAGAGAGTGTGCCATTGTGAATAGGGGAGTGATTCTAACATGGACGCCCTGGTAAACTCACTCAATCGTGACTTGTGAAATGAGAGCTGCTAGTGGGTTTGCAAAATTAACGCTTACATTGCTTACATATAGATCGTCACTATTGGCACTATTTGTTTCATGTGTAGAGGATAATTGACAAAAGCCATCGAATTATCGTATGGCTTCAGACGCAGACAGCTCCCTGGCCATTCCAAATGTCAATTGACCACATTTGGGTACAACATTGCCGGATAAGCAACTCTCGGCCTTTGACTTTCTCAATTGGTACTGTGGGGAGTGTTCATTAACCTTTGGTGAGTAAGCGGCTCCAGGCGATCACAGATTGAACATATAGATCCTACAATAAATTGTATGATAATGATTATTTCAATGTGGAAAAACAATCAAGAGAGTTTTATCCAATAGTTGGCTTATCTTGGGCCACGCCTAGAATAGAGAGAAAGAGCGAGCGAGCGAGAGAGAGAGAGAGAGAGAGAGAGATAACTATTTTTATTCTAAGAGTAACTGTACGTGACATAATAACGACAAAACATCCTTTTTTTTTTAAACCTGAAAACTTAAAACCTCAGTAAGGCAACTTTTTTATATTTTAAATCGCCAAAACTTGTGTCAAAAAGTTTGTCAGATCAGTCAGTTGTAAATATTTAGTGAATAACAAACACATGGCACTGCTACACCTTACATGTACTTGACTTAAAAGAACAAAGGAAATGAACTTCCAAAGTGAGATAAATTTGACGCCATAAACCTTCCAATAGACAACTCAACAAACTATTTGGACGTCTTTATTAAAACGTAGCGTTGTAATTCATGCGTGACGGCAATACGTTTTTAGCGTGCCATGTTGGGCACGTGATGAAAGCTGCCCCTCCTCCCAAATGCCCAATGCCACTCCCTTAGCTGAGAGGTAAACAAAAACATCGTACGTGTTGCAAATGCATCCGTGAATTAAATTAAAACCAAAATGAAATAAATAATTTTATTTCTAAATATGTATCTTAATATGACCGGAAGTAAACAGCTTCACTAAGCGATGAAGGACAAAATGATCAATACATTGATGGTGGGCCCTTTAGATATAGAAGAAGAAGAAAATTTGATACGTAATTGTTATCTAGCGGGTGTTAGGGTTAGGTTTATGGTTAGGATTAGGGTTAGGGTTAGGGTTAGACGCATTAACATGAATAGCCTCAATAAATGTAGACACAGTTATGCAGCCTTTTTACCAAACGAACATTTGATGCGCAGTGTGAAAGCAGACACACGGGTCACAAGAGAATAAAAGACAATTTCAGTGATATGAGATTGACACGTGACACACAAAGGTGATACTACTGGTAAATGACATATTCAATGTCAGCACTAAAGAAGTCGACACGAAACGTTTCCATGAATTTCTCAAAATCAAAAAAAAATCGTATTCCCTTAATTCCAATAGATCCTAAACATCTTGACTTTGGGTCGACCATCATTAGATATAAGCTGGCATATTGGTCATGGGAGATATTTCCCCACACAGATCCCCCCAAACCCCCCCCCCCCCGGGCCCATCAAGTTGCCTGGTGCCAACATCGCTCGTGGGTGCGAAATCCTCTCTAAATATTTGAAATTACAACAATAGAAAGCACATTTACCGTTGTTCTTTAAATAACTGGATATGAGCAGTATCAAGAATTATTATTATTATTATTATTAT
>CAXITT010000075.1:1791845-1809516 GCA_964033795.1 Lymnaea stagnalis
TATATATATATATATATATATATATATATATATATATATATTTGGTAAAATAATGAAAGAACATTCGGTGTAATAGAGTAACAATTTCCTCACTGTGAGATTTGAAGGTGTAAAAAAAACAACTTAAACATGAAAGTAATCGTGATCTTTTCTACATAGAAAATTGGTGCTGTTGGTTGTTGAAGCAATCGAACTATAAATGACCCACCTAACAATGGAGGCGGCAATGCGTGAACGTCCCATCTACTAAAGTTAGTTGACAAAACATTTATCCAAGTGACCCACTTGATGAGAATCCCACTTAGTGCTAACTTCTGGGATCAAAATGTAAATTCTTAAGACCTAATAATCTCTAATAAAGGGCTATCAACCCCTGGAGCAACGATTAGAGGATAAAAAAATGTTGCTACCGATGTCTCGTTTGTTCTCCATACATCCCTGAGAGAAGTAGCTCAATTGCATTTAATTTGACAGCTGCTATTAGACAATTTAGTTTTAAAATCTCTGCAGTTGTCTGCCGAGCCAAGGTATATTTCGTAACGTATCGAATAGTGTGCTCGATCTGATGACAGTGTAAATCCGACTGTAAATTCCTTTGTCCCTTGTTGGAATACTGTCTAATGTCACATCGACCAGAAAGCCATGACACGTAAAGTCTTATAAAATGTATCATTATTTTCATATAATTAAACATATGTATTGCACATAATTTGAGCTGCGGGGTTGTGGGGGCTGTGAGGCAGTATTTTGTATTCAAATTGCCGCGTTCTTTGCCGTTTCTTTTGATCGATGAAAAAAATTGTTTGGTTAATTTCTGCGGTCCTAGAACAGTGCACCTCTTATTCCATACTGACGAGCGTCTACCTGCCTTAGAACATTAATTAATTTATTTTTTAACGGATTCTTTAACCCTCTGGAACGTTTAAGCAAATATAAAAATTGTTTTTGATATCATTACATCAGCTTTCTTTAAAAAAAATTTAGCGCTTTATAATTGTTCGTAGTGCCTTAAAAATCTCCATGCTGCCGTAAACAGTTTTGTAGAGCCTTAAAAATCTCCATGCTGCCGTAAACAGTTTTGTAGAGCCTTAAAAATCTCCATGCTGCCGTAAACAGTTTTGTAGAGCCTTAAAAATCTCCATGCTGCCGTAAACAGTTTTGTAGAGCCTTAAAAATCTCCATGCTGCCGTAAACAGTTTTGTAGAGCCTTAAAAATCTCCATGCTGCCGTAAACAGTTTTGTAGAGCCTTAAAAATCTCCATGCTGCCGTAAACAGTTTTGTAGAGCCTTAAAAATCTCCATGCTGCCGTAAACAGTTTTGTAGAGCCTTAAAAATCTCCATGCTGCCGTAAACAGTTTTGTAGAGCCTTAAAAATCTCCATGCTGCCGTAAACAGTTTTGTAGAGCCTTAAAAATCTCCATGCTGCCGTAAACAGTTTTGTAGAGCCTTAAAAATCTCCATGCTGCCGTAAACAGTTTTGTAGAGCCTTAAAAATCTCCATGCTGCCGTAAACAGTTTTGTAGAGCCTTAAAAATCTCCATGCTGCCGTAAACAGTTTTGTAGAGCCTTAAAAATCTCCATGCTGCCGTAAACAGTTTTGTAGAGCCTTAAAAATCTCCATGCTGCCGTAAACAGTTTTGTAGAGCCTTAAAAATCTCCATGCTGCCGTAAACAGTTTTGTAGAGCCTTAAAAATCTCCATGCTGCCGTAAACAGTTTTGTAGAGCCTTAAAAATCTCCATGCTGCCGTAAACAGTTTTGTAGAGCCTTAAAAATCTCCATGCTGCCGTAAACAGTTTTGTAGAGCCTTAAAAATCTCCATGCTGCCGTAAACAGTTTTGTAGAGCCTTAAAAATCTCCATGCTGCCGTAAACAGTTNGGGGGGGGGGGGGGAGGAGGCGGGGGGGGGGGGGGGGGGGGGGGGGAAGGGGAAAGGGGGGGGGGGGGGGGCGGGGCTGGACGTTATCAAAGGGGCGTTTAAATAGGGGTGGATCGGGGTGCTAGGAACAAATTCACTCCTTTTTAATGTTAATATTTAGTTTATTCGCAGCTGCTTCCAAAATGTGTAAACGTGGAGTTTAATCTTATTTAAATACTTAACAGATGCATTAAGTAAGAACAAAACAACTTTAAATTATTTTTGCAAAGTTTATTTTATTATTCTTCTATAGCTTAAGGCCCCAAGAACAGTGTATGGGTTATTTCGGCTCCTGTGTATGTAGAGGGGATTTGCAATGTTTTTTGTGCCTGATATTGAAGATGATATTTCACTGGTTGCAACGGCTACAACAAGAAATGGGGGTTGAAAAGCCTGGGGCAATAGACGCAAATGTGTCAAGTGTTGTTGCCTCAACTGTTCCTTTGGAAGCTTGTTCCAGTCCTTCATTGTCTTTTGCAGGAATAACCAGTTCCTGTTCTGAGTTCTTGCTTTTATGAGCCGGAACTGCCTGTCATGGCCTTGTCGCTGTCTAGGAGAGAGGGACGAGTTTATGTTTAATGCTGGGGCAGTGGGCCAGCCCATTTTTTTATCATGTACATCATGGAGAGCCTGGATAATCGTCGTCATTCCTCCATTGTTGACCAGCCGAGTGTTTCCAACATGCTGCCAACACTAGAGGTGTTCCTGTAGTGGTTCAGGACAAAGCGTGCTTCCGGTCACTGGACCGGCTCCAGCCTGTCGATGCTCTTCTGGTTGAATGGTTCCCAGACTGAAAATGTGTTATCTATAAGCGGCCGGACAAAGGCTTTAGGCGTGGAAAATAATAGGTCTGGTGTTACCGAATTCCAAGACTGACGAGGAGACCGGTCGTTCGGTCGAACTGTACATCGGACATTGTAGACATTGAGAATACACTGCAACCGATCGCATCCGAATCTTTATTATTTATCATAACTACGGCCCTAATTTAGCTGTCTGTCCGAAAGCGCTTAATCAATATCAAAATAAACATAGATTTTTAATGATCTGTTGTATTTTACATTTAAAAATAAAATAAAAACTGGAATGGGTGAAAATGGGGTATTTGATGGTGAATCGATTATTAAAATTATTGTTGTCAGAGAAGTGAGTGGGTAAACCCAAATTTTGCAGAGAGAGACGTTGTTTCCAAAGCTGCTGGGGCAACCAGAAAAGGTTTTTTTATTATTTCAGAATGAACCATAAAGCTTTTGACTTCATATTACGGGATAAGCATTAAATTTTCTTGCATTTTCCTGCACAATATCCATTATTATTCATGAGACCTGTGATGCTATTTGGAGTGCTTTGTTGAGGAGCAAATGCCTTTTCCCACCATAGAATTAATGAAAAAGACTGCAAAGGACTACGAAAGGACATGGAAATTTCCAAATTCTGTTGGTAGCATTGCCGGCAAGCATATCCGCTTTCAATATTCAAATTAATCTGTTTCCATATATTTTAATTATAAAAACTACTATGCGGGCTGCATTGTTGCTGCAAAGTATAATTATTTTAATGTTGACTGTGGGGCATATGGCAAGCAGAGTGACAGTGATGTTTTTGTTGAATCAAATTCATACAACCCCTTAGAAACGGGGTCTTTCCCCAAACAAGACAGAGACTTGGTAACCAAGGTCATCCTCTGAAGAATTTCTGATGCGACCGTACACCACCAGGGGCGATACTGCATCACTAGAAATTGACGTTTACCACCACAGTGCAGACGTAGTCGGGCCAGGATAACAGTGGAATGTGCATTTGGCCAAAGTGTTGCAAAATGGAGATTTATGAAAACAGAACGTCCGAGTTTATCCTAAAAATGTTGACAAGCTAGTCATTTGTTCCTGTGTATTGCATAAAATTTAAAAAAATATATAAATGTATTATGAATTGATCCCTGTTGCTTTTGTATAGCTTCCCCATAGTTTGCTTCAACTAATGCTCTAAAGCTGCCCAAATTTAAATTGTTTTGAAAACGTTGCTTTTTCACACAATAATCTAGCAATAGCATTACCATAACTAGCATAATCAATAGCAGTCATATTAATGTAATATGTTTATAGACACTTTCATTTAGTTTCCATTGAAAATGAAGGTAAAAATAATCTAGAAATTTAGTAAAAGTAAAAGCAAAAATATTCTACATGGAACTATACCTAATCTATGCATAACTCTATTTTTTATGGCTGGTTTGAAATTTAGTTAACTTTTCTTTATGAACATCATTTTTGTTTATCTGACAGAGTAATGGTTAAAATTTTAAATATTGTTATTTTCATTTATTTATTTGAATGTTGTAAAATAATAATTATTATGTTAAAAATTATATTTGATTCATTATTGTGTAACAAAATCGTACACATTATCCTAATTCAAATGATTAACATTTCATTTTACTTTGAACTTATTTTTAAATATTATTATTTTGCAGTTTGAACAGTAACAGGATATGCAAACTTAATAAATAAATGCATGCATGTCATATCTTATTTTCATTTCTTTATTGCACTTTTTAATTATAATTATATTTAGCTATTAAATGATCATGTTTGTTAAAAATTATTTGGTTTTATTTACCTGGTCTTCTTCCAATAATAAAGAAACATTGATTTGAAGTTAAAGAATTTAAAGGACGTAATTCTTACTGAAACGATGTACTACTTAACATGACTGCAAATGTGGACTTTTCAATGCAAACAATTTAAAATTATAGTGTGTCACTTAAGATTTAAAATAATTTTGTTTAAGTATTAGATTGTTTTCATTTCAATATGTTTTAAAAATGTGTAACTTATTGCCCCATGTTAAGATATTGTAAACATATTTACTGAAAAAAAAAACTCTGCTTATAGATGTATAGAATAGAGTTGTTTCAAGAATATGTCGATGTAACAAGAAGATAACTATTATTTTCTTGATGAAGATTATTTCCCCAAGTGCAAATGATTTCGAGCGCTTCAGACATTGCTCACTCACTAATTTGTATGGAGACAATGCTTTTAATGAAATAAAAGCAATATAATTATATTTAATACACCAACAACAAGAGCAATCACTTTTTGATGTTTATTGTAATACTCCACACAAAACATTTTAAATAGATTATGAACATTTTATTTTACAACTGAATTTGATTAAATATAATAATGAAATAATATGTGGGGTGTATCATGTGGCTGAACCACACAGGAAAATGATGTTTATTAAGTAAGTATTAATATTATGTAGGCCTACCAGGTTTTATACCCTTTGGTGAATAGCTAATATTGTTTAATAATCAAGAACAGTAGCGTATTAATTTGCTATAAACAAACTCATGTATTATTTGTATTATAAAGTTTTAATATAATTTATTTGACAAACAAAGTCATTTATTTTGATGAAATGTCCCGAACGTCTAAGACACTAGACATTGGGTCATGTAAGGTGATGATGTTAAAGAATAAAAGTTAAATTTCAATGATTAATCTAATGATTTTGGAGCTTTCCATTTCTTGAGCTCTAACCGCACTTGGGAAAAAATTTTTGAACTTCAATTTTGGTTTCAGGCTTCAACCTCTTTGTAATTTTATGAAAATGTGGTAGTAAACTCATAAGGACAAACTCATAAGTAAATGATCGTCATCTTTTTTTTCCCTTCACCTCTATCTCTTCTGCTGTTCCTTTTTTCCCATAAAATCAATATCTTTATGTTCCATAGAAAAAAGCTGACTAATGCCATCAGACCTTACAATAGCTTTTTTTTTTTCTTACATTTGGATAATTGGGTTTTTGAAGGTTATAAGATTTATACTAAGAAGATGGTCTTTTTGGGCATGGTCTCCAGACATCTCAGCATCCTGTGTTAATGATCGTCATTTTTTTTTTCCCTTCCTCTCTCTCTCTTCTGCTGTTCCTTTTTTCCCATAAAATCAATATCTTTATGTTCCATAGAAAAAAGCTGACTAATGCCATCAGACCTAACAATAGCTTTTTTTTTTTTTACATTTGGATAATTGGGTTTTTGAAGGTTATAAGATTTATACTAAGAAGATGGTCTTTTTGGGCATGGTCTCCAGACATCTCAGCATCCTGTGTTTCATCACTAAAGCAACTGTAATCAAAATCAGTTTTAATGATGATCTTATTTGCCATCATATTTTCTTTTTTACTGTGAGTTTAACGTTCACGAGGAACAAAAGTTGGGAATAAACATTCTATGAAGATATGTGGGTAGCACATGAAGCTGCACTACCTGGCACATAAAGCTGCACTACCTGGCGCATAAAGCTGCACTACCTGGCGCATAAAGCTGCACTACCTGGCGCATAAAGCTGCACTACCTGGCACATACAGCTGCACTACCTGGCACATAAAGCTGCACTACCTGGCACATAAAGCTGCACTACCTGGCACATAAAGCTGCACTACCTGGCACATAAAGCTGCACTACGTGGCGCATAAAGCTGCACTACCCGGCGCATAAAGCTGCACTACCTGGCGCATAAAGCTACACTACCTGGCGCATAAAGCTGCACTACCTGGTGCCGTTTTTTTGAGATTTTGACCTGCTTTTTACGAAAGGTGTCCCTCAAGTTTTGCCATTTTGTTGTCACAAGTCCAGCTGTAAAATTTTAACAAGAATATATTGCTGCTTTTAGATATGTTAACAACATATGTTCACTTTATCAGCACTCTATTTATCAAATGTTCCTAACATTAGATTCCTTACAATAACATTCAGAATAAAAGACCTTTCACATTAAAAATAAAAAAAACTCACTTTGGTTGCCACTGAAAATGTAGGTTTAAAACGTTAATTTTTTCAACATTTTTTATAACAATAAACATTAATTTCCATACATTATAAAAGCTTGTCTTTTAGGGGGATACAATTATATTTCATTAAATTAATCTTAATATACAGTAATATATCGTTAAGTTTAAAGTCTCATTCAAATGAGTTATAGTCATAATACAAAATGTGGTAAACTGACTTTAGGCATATTTTTTAAATTGAAGCATTTTAATGCATTCTTTAATATTACTAATATCAATATATTGTGAGGTAAATTTAATGTAATAACAGTATCAATAAATGTATATATTTTTTATATTTTCATATTTACAGAAAACTAAATGTAAGCAAGGAACTTTAACAATGATACATATTAAATATTTTGTAAATAATAGTGGGCCTCTTGAAATACCAATAGTCATATTAAATGGCCAATTTTCTAAAAAGAACTATTTTAAAATATTTTAATATTTAGAAAAATATTTTCAATTTGAACAAAATATCATTGTTACATTAATGATTTCTTAATTTTACTTATAGCTTTCAGGTGGGCCACTATCTATTTCTGTTGAGAAATTTTATTTCAGTAGTTTTGTTAACGTGCCGCGTTAATTTAAAATTAAAGTACCGGTTGGTATATTTAAATCTACAAATATGTTGGCAGAAGCACTTTTTATAAAATGTTTCTGAATAGTTAAGTTAATTTTTTTAACAGCAATAAATCTATTACGGCAAACAAATTATTGGCAATAGCTTTATTATTATAATTTTAAAAGTTATGTCATTTTAATTTTTAAATATAAATGCTGTATAAAAAAGGAGTAGATTTTAACAACTATTTTATTACACTGTAACTTACAGAGACCCTGCTTGTGTACAGTGAAATTTTTGAAGAAAATAAAAAATTCACAATTGTTTTTTTAGCGTACCGTATCTAAATTGTTCATAGGCCTACAAACAAAATATAGGGCCTACTGTAAAGGTGAACTGTACTCGTATTTTACACCACTGTAGTAGGTAGATTAATAATATAATTCAATTACAGTTTTTAGAATGAATTAGGCCTACTTAGTTTATATTATTTGGGTTGGGGGGGGGGGGGCTTGGACCTCACTAAAAATCATAATTCTTATATTGTTTCTAACTCTATATCAAATGTAATAAAAGATACTTTAATAGATTATTTATGTATTTTTTAAATGTAAGCCATGTGTTTTATTACTATACTATATATAATATAGTTTAGTACTTAATGAAGAATTAATTATTTATTGTACTGTATTAGTCTACCAATCTACTTATAAATAATAATAATAATAATATCAAGTATATTATATTTATATAGTANATTAATAATATTATTCAATTATAGTTTTTAGAATGAATTAGGCCTACTTAGTTTATATTATTTGGGTTGGGGGGGGGGCTTGGACCTCACTAAAAATCATAATTCTTATATTGTTTCTAACTCTATATCAAATGTAATAAAAGATACTTTAATAGATTATTTATGTATTTTGTAAATGTAAGCCATGTGTTTTATTACTATACTATATATAATATAGTTTAGTACTTAATGAAGAATTAATTATTTATTGTACTGTATTAGTCTACCAATCTACTTATAAATAATAATAATAATAATATCAAGTATATTATATTTATATAGTAAAGGCCCTATTACATATATAGTATTACATTAATTATTTTAATTTTTATCATTTCAAAATAAAACTCAGGTCAAACTGAAACTGTAGAAATCCAATGCTAACAATAATAATATTCGACTTGACCTATATTATATAGTAATATTATTAATATTACTACTAAACTACTAAAGTAAACGTAGTCTACTCTAAGTCATATTATTAATATTACTCCTAACTACTAAAGTTAACGTAGTCTACTCTAAGTCATATTATTAATATTACTACTAAACTACTAAAGTTAACGTAGTCTACTCTAAGTCAGCGTTTCCAAAACTTTTAAGTTTCACGGACCGGTGGACAAGTTTCAAAACTGCACCAGGAACCGGTGGACAAGTTTCAAAACTGCACCAGGGACCGGTGGACAAGTTTCAAAACTGCACCAGGGACCGGTGGACAAGTTTCAAAACTGCACCAGGGACCGGTGTACAAGTTTCAAAACTGCACCAGGGACCGGTGGACAAGTTTCAAAACTGCATCAGGGACCCGTGCCAGATTTATCAATTACATTTTCTTTCTATTTAAACATCAATAGTCATTCTCTCTGGACCGGTAACGTAAGGCTTGCGGACCGTGCCGGTCCACGGACCACCGTTTGGGGAACGCTGGTAACTACTAGTTAGGCCTAGTCTTATTATTCTAACTAATAATTATTAAAACTGCACATCGAATAATTTTTCAACGCAATGATTTGCCACATGACACTAATCATCCTGCTTCATTTGTGACATTAAGAAAATTGTATGAGTTGGAGTCTGATAAGCTTTTACTATATGGCTATGGTTTGTCAATGAAGGATCGTTGGCTAACAAACATGAAAAGACAAAATGTCAAGTTTATTATGCAGATTTTTTCAGATTATATCATAGAGGTTTTGAGAGAGCTCGGTCCCAATAATAACATTATGATGGGACAGCCCATTTTATAGACGTAATATTAAAATGGTGGACACTTGTTAAAGTTACATCTCCTGCTGTAGGTCTTGGATGTAACGACATTCTTTAGCAAGCTATTAGATATGATGTAAATAACATGAATATTTCTTATTTAAACAACTTCCTTAAATGGCTTGATGCTTGGCATAATTTGAGTCCTAATGTTGGTTGTTTAACCAGGGAGACATTTACTGCTATTTCCCACACAATATATGCACTTTCAGAAATTACATCTTATTGGTTTTCTGAACTTAAGATGCATTATGTACTGTTAGTACTGTTAGGTACATTTCAGACAGATGCCTTAGAACTTTCTAACTTCGTGAATAATGCACTCACATTATTGATATGATAGTCAGTGAAGAAGATTTATGTAATTTCAAGATTTAACTGTAGTAATCTACGTTGCTGGTTATTGCGCACATGTGGTTTTGAAAACAAATTGAATGGATGGATGTGCTTCTTGTAAGGAATTTTTACTGATGGATAAACCTCTAGATTTGTCAGTCCTTAATATCACAATTAGTTTAGACAGAGGGGGCTTAAAGTATCAACAGAAACCTTTGGTTGATTTTGTTCTATACAACTATTTAGTTGTTAGTAAACTAACAAGTGGCAAGTAGGCCTACTTCAAAATTTTGTTAAGTGAAGAAAACCAGAGATGACTACTATTATTAACATATCTAATGATCGATGTATCTAGTAGCTTATATGATCCCGGTTTCCGGTTGACAAGTCTGTTGTGGCTTGTCGATTAGGAAGCGTCGGCCACCGACCCCCTCGGCGTTTGCCTGGAAACATAACTACTGGGCACGCCCCGCGTGGCCAGACAAAGGGTGTGCTCGGTACCTGCCGTACATAAAACAGCTCCCACAGGGCTGCCGGCTGTGATATTTCGCAGTCGGAAAGTTAGGCAGAGCCAGGGTAGGGATCATGATTACAAGTTGCCGGTGACGGGTATGAGGCCAGAGGCGAGGGTGGTAACCTCTGCCCGATGATTCAAACAATGCAGCCTTGAGAAAGCTGTCCCTACGCAACCGTTTCGTCCCAGCTACAGCGCGAGGTAGTTGCGTTGTGGAAACCCACTGTGGAATCCGACGCTTTCCCGGGATGGGTGGGGGAAGACATTAGGACATAAATTTTCCATCCCAACTCCATAAGAAAGTCGATCGAGTGCACTGTTTTAGTGTCGGACCGACCGGGTGCCTACTGGTTGGGGCGGGCCCCCCAGGCGGGGTCCTGGTCGAGCGCCCAGGCACCTGGGTGGGGGACCTGGGTTGGGGCCGTCTTGACGAGTGGGAACCTCCAACGTGCCGCACCGCGGCCCGATGCGTCGGACCGGGGAGAGGTTGTTGTTTTTTTTTGGGGGGGGGGGGGGGTTTGGGGGGGGGGGGGGTTTGGGGGGGGACGTAAAGAGTGCAAACTCGCCCTGCTGACGCCATTTCTTGATGTAGCTTATATAATTTTTTTAAAACACAATCATTGACTTTATATGCAGATGGTGAACCGTAGTTATTTCCATTTATTTAACCACCAGTCTCCAAGAAATGTGTGTATGTTATTTCTTAAATATTGACAGTATTGTTAACTGTCTTTCATTCATAATTTGCATTGTATTTATATCATTTTATGCTGTTATTCATAATTTGATTATAAAATACATGTTGCTATATATTTAGGTACCGGTAAATAACATTAATACATTAAAATGACGAATACATTCTTTATTATTTTATCAATGAAAACAACACTTAACTCTTTATTCAAATACATATTTTTGTGTGAATGTTTCATTATTATATGTGGAAAAATAGTTGATTTTCTTATTCATTATCCTTATGAGATTATGCACAATGCTTCCAACGCTGTCTTGATTTTATTGTTGTAAACTAAGGACAAAATAACGAAAAATTTCAAATTCACGTTAATTTCTTTTTTTTTTAAATTAATTTGTTCTGTATTAAAAGTATTTCTGTCTTCTGTACTAGTTTGTGGTTGTGGTGTTGTTAAAATTAACAGTTTTGTTCTAGGCCCTAAATAATAGTATGAGTTAAGTAAGACGATACACTACGTTTTGACCTACATACTTCGTTTTACCGGTAACGCAAAAGTATCAAATAATTAGTTAAGTAACTAATGCTATTTAAATCAATATACAAATGGTTAAGCTTACATTCAAAGAATAGTTTTTAATCGAATTACGACAGCCCTAAGCAGACTACACGGCGAGGCATAACTTAGAATGCTACCAATACCAAACGCCTCCCTCATGTGACGTCACAAACCTGCCGCTAAGGCCTTGTAGTCTCGTAGGGTCGTGTCTTATCCTGCTGCCGCTTAACAACAGCGACGGATTAATCTTAAGGTCATTAGGAAAATCAGGCAAATGAGCCATGTGTGTGTGTGTGTGCGTAGGAGGGCCCGCGCCCTAAGAAACCAACCATCAAATTAGTCAGACTGTCACCTTCTGATAACAGCAGGGATAAATATAATAGAAAGCACAATGTCAGCTATAAATAAAAGACCAAACATGTGAAAGGGAAAAAACAAACTGTCGCAACATTTTTTTTTGGTATATTATTTATAGCTGACATATAATTATATAAAAAATAATTATATGTCAGCTATAAATAATAATATATTATATTATTATTATATTAAAATAATAATATATAATATAATATAATAATAATATATATTATTATTTATAGCTGACATATAATTATTTTTTATATAATTATATGTCAGCTATAAATAATAATATATATTATTATTATATTAAAATAATAATATATAATATAATATAATAATAATATATATTATTATTTATAGCTGACATATAATTATTTTTTATATAATTATATGTCAGCTATAAATAATATACCAAAAATGTGAAAGGAAAAAAAAACTGTCGCAACATTTTTTTTTTTTAAATTGACTCGAACTTAAATTGAAGGTTATGATTGTTCCCAGCAGCGGGACCAGTCAGCAGTGGCTTGACTAAAGACTGCCCTGGGGGAGAATCCAAATATTACCCCCACCCAAAAAGACACACCCTATATATAACATATATAATGTTTAGCCAATATTTAAACCCAATAATGCCGCCCAAGGAGATGGTTCCCTTGCCCCCCCCCCCCATAGGTACGCTGCAGGCAGTAGGGGGGGGGGGGGGGCTTGTGGGTTGGGGGGGGGGGGGGGGGCAGTTCCAGTGAAAAGAGGCGTAGCTAAGGGGACATATGTTCCCTTGGTGCCAGACTAGCGGGGAGCAGCTAATGGGCTATACGGCTAGAGTGTTAATGGCAGCTAATGGGCTATACGGCTAGAGTGTTAATGGCAGCTAATGGGCTATACGGCTAGAGTGTTAATGGATGAAAATAATGAAGCCAGAGTTTAGCGGGGGAGGGGGGAGGGGAGTGTAAAAATGAATTGTGTCCCCTGGCACCAAAGATTCACACCGGTGACGTAGAAGGCGTGGGGGGGGGGCAATATTTGGTCTTCTTGTGTGGCATTTTTTCTCTAGATTGAGCGGTGGGATTTACGGACAACTGCAGAGTTTCTATCGAGAAAGGTAGCGCGACAAAAAAGTTAACCTACCTAGAGTGGCGCTAAAACTAGGCACGCCGCTGGGAAGTCTATATATCAGCACCAAAATTGGTTGTCAGGGCAAGCAATGCTGCCATTTTTATCGGGAAGTATGGCGGAAATCGAGCATCCCAATGGCTTTTCCTAACTAGAAAATTTGTGATTGTTTAACAATCAATAGATGCATTTTGGAGTATACATGATATACTCCAAAAGATTATTATTCATCAGGGAAAATAATTTTTCAAGCGTCAGTGGAGGCATTATGTAGCTCAGTGCCATACATAAACTGAATTCATTCTGGTTGTGCTGCGCCCAAGATAATCATTTGAAACAAGATTAGATTTAGGTAATCTACCACTTGAGCGTCGGCCAAGAAAAAATCCAGCTGTTCCTGTTTGAAGGGCTATTTAAACAACTATTAATATATTATTTTTAATGACATTGTGGTTGTACGTATTCATTCCAATAATAATAGACAATTTTTTTTAAATTAGAAAAACTATAACAATTTTTTGAAATAGAAGATAATGCGTGAACATGGAATTATGCATAGTTCTCCCCCAAAGTTGACAATGAAGTTAAAAAAATATATAATTTCCACGAAAACGGTTGTGGTACATGAATCCAGGTCAATATGGAGGGGAAAGATCACCGACGCATCTTGTACCAAACTGCCTTTTCAGTTTACGCTTTTCGAGCATTCACGTTTTCCACATTTTGTGTGTGGACGTCCGCGTCATCTGGATCAAAAAAAATAATTGTAGTCTCTTTTTCTTCCTGGCATATCGGTAGCTTGGCAGTAATAATTATTTAAATGTATTAGTATTGTGCTATATAACTTTATAGCCTCTATACGGAAGCAAAAATATTAACAGACGCCAAAGTAAGAATAGTTGTTTAAATAGCCCTTCCAAACGGAACAACTGGATTTTTTCTTGGCCGACGCTGAAGTGGTAGATTTCCTTGATTTAACCCCGTTAGGTCATATTGATCGTCTTCAAGGAAGGGGGCATTGTGGTGAAAATTCAATGCATCTTTCAGACAATGTGTGAAGGGGCAATTCAGACTTTCATTTATTTACTATTAGATGTCTCGTGGAGAAATGCTAAGAAAACAACATCAACATACATCAAATATATGTGGACTACAAATCAACTTATGATAGCATAGAAAGGAAGTGTCTGTACGATGCTCTCCAAAAGTAGAGTCAAAGTACAGAGAGAGTACTCGAGGGAGTTCCCAATTATTCAGGACTTCAGACAAGGAAAACCATGTATCCGTTTCATTATCCCGTTAGACACATACATGTGAGCACCAGAGAGGTAGTACAGAACAACCAAAAGGAACTTTATAAAGTCAGCTCCCATTCCACATCCGTCATTGTGAAACCTCGTCCACTTTCAAAAAGTCCCTTAAAACCCATCTGTTTAGGTCCGCCTATTACCTGTGATGCACCCTCCTTGCCCTGCCTCATTTTCTGTCTCGGGTTGATCCTGTATTTAAGTATATTCCAAAATGTGCCAAGTGTACTTGTTTTTATAGCCATTTTAATGTTTTAGCTACTGTTTTTATAGTCATTTTTCACATAGTAGTTACTATTCTAGTGTCTCTGGTTTTTCATTTTTATTTTGCTTTAGCAGTTTAAATAGTTAACATATTTTTTTAATAATTGTAAAGCGCTTAGAGCTGTAAGGTAAGCGCTATAAAAAAATGCCTAAATAATAATAATAATACCTGGCATACAAAGACGATATAGCGCTACTTGGTAGAAACAGCAATGATATAATTAAAGCTTTCAGGGAACTTGAAGATGTCACGGTCACAGCTGTTCTTGATGTAAATAAAGCGAAGGCAATCTATATGATAATGTCAGGAAATACGCACACAGATGAAAACATTAATATATATGAACAACCACATATTGGAGAGAGTAGTTACCTTTAAATATCTAGAAGTGACTAAAAATAAGCAAAAGGAAATACAATCGGAGGTGAAAGAAAAGAAAACAGCATGCAACCGTTCCTATTTCAACTTACAAAAGCTAATACGAAGCAAAAAAACTCTCTAGGGGAACAAAGAGGCAATATACAACACTATAATAAGACCAGTAGTATAAATTAAGCAAGTGAGACTTGGTTCCTACCAGAAAAGCAGAGAACCTGGTCCAATGATAGACAATTTTGTTTTGGGCATCAGTACAAACCAAAAGCTATGTCAATTGTACAAATACCCATCCATTGTCCCAACAATAAAAAAAGGCAGACTGCCCTGGACAGGACACATTGAAAGGATTCCGGATTCTGGAGCAGCAAAAACTATCCACATGCAGAAACCTAGGAGCAGACGGCTCACCGGTCGACCAAGACTGAGATGGATTGACGATGTAGAGAAGGACTTACAAAGGTTTTGGGTTCGTGCATAGAGGCGGAAAGCTATGGATCGATCCGAATGGAAGAATGTGGTGGAGCAGGCCAGGGCTGTGGTGGAGCAGGCCAGGGCTGTGGTGGAGCAGGCCGGGGCTGTGGTGGAGCAGGCCGGGGCTGTAGTGGAGCAGGCCAGGACCATACATGGGATTAAGCGCCACTGATGAAGACATTTCATACTTTTGGTTGGGAAGCGGTAGAAATAATAATAGGACATCACTAACTCTTCCACCAGCCCAATATTAACTAAATTCATTCCAGTTGGGAGCCCTAAGGATATGCTTTTTTGTCGAGAGAGAATCCCTAGCTTAGACTCGCCCTTTAAAACCTTATTGGCCCAGGAAAATTTTTGATAATTCAAAACGCAAGAATGCATTTTGTACATATTTAAATATATTTTTGCTTCATTATACACTTAATTGGAGAGCAACGGGAGAGACACTATTTAAGATTCTAGGTGTCCTCGGAGCCATCGTGTGCAACTCGTAGAGATACACGCAGCCTCGCATATTTTATGGGCTTAAAGTTGTGCTGTAATTACTTTAAAATAACAACTTTTACTGCTGGGTGGGGAAGGACAAAACCGAAAAGTTACAAGAGTGCCACAAAAGGTTAAGCGACGTCTCTGCTTGACTAATATCTATAGATTATATTTATTGAAGAGTAATGGGTTTCGTACGTCTTTATTTACAATATTTTGGGGTAAACTACATAAAAAATAATGGATTTACTACAAAATAATTTTAACATTTAAAAAAGATTTTCCTTCTAAAATAGGTATCCATCACAAAAAAGAAATCCTAAAATAGTTTGACATCTTGAACGATAAAGAAAAACCCAAAACATACGTTTATTTATAAATATTTCCAAGTTTTACCTAAGTCAAAAAGTAAAAAAAAAAAAAGCTTTTCTGTAAGATGGGCTCTACATTTTTATGGGTTTTCAAAATTGGTATTTATTTGTAAATCGTTTGTAAACGCTAAAATTGTTAAGAAGACATGAGTTAGACATGAGTTAGACGTGAGTTAGACGTGAGTTAGACGTGAGTTAGACGTGAGTTAGACGTGAGTTAGACGTGAGTTAGACGTGAGTTAGACGTGAGTTAGACGTGAGTTAGACGTGAGTTAGACGTGAGTTAGACGTGAGTTAGACGTGAGTTAGACGTGAGTTAGACGTGAGTTAGACGTGAGTTAGACATGAGTTAGACATGAGTTGTTTACAAAAGACTTCATATATTTATTAACGTGTGGTTTTTGTGTGAAGAAAATCGTATAAAAATTGTAATAGAAATGAATGGCGCACACTCTTCTGTGTTCGGCGTAACAACTGACTTTTATTCTACATTCTACACCCCTTGTATAGCTCGACATTCATGATCACTCATTCCACTTTTCCATGCATTTAAATTTAAAACATTCGTGGATAAAAACAACTCACGACGTCCAGTCATACAACATAACAACAACAACAACACAGGCCAATCAGGTCACAAGCTTCACTCACTACTCACAATAATATAATCGTCAGTCATACTGTCACAAAAATAAAGTTAAAATTCTCAATATTCAGTTGATTGAAATTAGAGACCGACCGAAAGTGATTTTCTGATTTCGGCCGAAGCCGAAAATAGGCCGAAAGTTTAAAATGACTTTCGGCCGAAACCGAAAAAAGGCCGAAAGTTTAAAAATGACTTTCGGCCGAAACCGAAAAAAGACCGAAAGTTTAAAATGAATTTCGGCCGAAACCGAAGCCGAAACCGAAAATGAAATATTAAGATATTTTGAAATTCGTTCCCGCATACATTCTGCTTACGTGGGAAAATATAAATATTTACATTCTTTTTATAAAAATGAGATACTCGTAAATATTAATAAATAAAAATCTAATTTAGGGTTCTCAAACTCGCGGCCAGCGAGCCATTTGTGACCCGCAAGACGATATCTTGCGGCCCGCTACATGACAGAAAAGTTTAGTGTAAATGCGCCGGCCCGTTTCCCCCATTCTCATATATATAACGTGACTCTCCGCGACGGTTTCAGTGGAATCTCACCGACTAATCTAATTCTGATTTTTTTTTTTAATGTCTCTATATATTTTTGTATGCCAGCTCTCTGGCAACAGTGAGTAGGTGGATGAAAGTGAAACCTAGTTCTTGAGAACCCTTAATGATTTTTTTGTTATTTATAAAGGTTGACCAGATTGTAACAGTTGTAATCGCTTTTTTGTGGATTACTTGATGCGGCCCACTCTCATTCAGACACTACCTCCTGCGCCCCCCCCCC
>CAXITT010000075.1:1809939-1849808 GCA_964033795.1 Lymnaea stagnalis
TAAAATATCGCTTAGTTTAATCTTAAAGATCGCTTAATTTGTTCTTAAAGAAAGCTTAGTTTGTTGTTAAAGATCGTTTAGTTTGTTGTTAAAGATCGTTTAGTTTGTTGTTAAAGATCGTTTAGTTTGTTGTTAAAGATTTTTTTTAGTTTGTTGTTAAAGATCGTTTAGTTTGTTGTTAAAGATCGTTTTGTTTGTTGTTAATGATCGTTTAGTTTGTTGTTAAAGATCGTTTAGTTTGTTGTTAAAGATCGTTTAGTTTGTTGTTAAAGATCGTTTAGTTTGTTGTTAAAGATCTTTTAGTTTGTTGTTAAAGATCGTTTAGTTTGTTGTTAGAGATCGTTTAGTTTGTTCTTAAAGATCGTTTAGTTTGTTCTTAAAGATCGTTTAGTTTGTTCATAAAGATCGCTTAGTTTGTTGTAAATTCGCTTAGTTTTTTCATAAAGATCGCTTAGTTTGTTCTTAAAGATCTTTCAGTTTGTTTTTAAAGAACATTTAGTCTTCTGTTAAAGATCGCTTAGTTTATACTTATAAATCATTAAAGATCATTTGTTTTGTTCTTAAAGATCATTTAGTTCGGTCTTAAAAATCGTTTAGTTTGTTATTAAAGATCGCTTAGATAGCTCTTAAAGATCGCTTAGTTTGTTTTAAAGATCGTTTAGTTTGTTCATAAATGTCGTTTAGTTTGTTGTTAAATTTCATTTAGTTAGTTCTCAAAGATCGCTTAATTTGTTCTTAAATGTCGCTTAGTTTGTTGTAAAATATCGCTCTCGCTTAATATTAAATGACCGAAAACCTGCGTAACTTACGGCCGGATGGCCGAAAGTCTAAGTCAATTTCGGCCGAAACCGAAGAAAAACCGAAAGATAACTTTTCTCTTTCGGCCGAAACCGAAATTAAGCCGAAAGTTAACTTTCCAGTTTCGGCCGAAACCGAAACTTTGCCGAAAGTGATAAAATGGCCACTTTCGGCGCCGAAACCGAAGCCGAAGCCGAAATTCGGTCGGCCTCTAATTGAAATATTAGTTTAGATTTTCAAGCTAATATAATTTGCTTCATATCAATTACAACTGGCCTCTTCGATAGTATACTTTAAAACAATATTTTTAACAATTCCATAGAATTTATTTTTAACCACTACCAAAAATGGCATTTACAAGATAATCGAAATACTACATTTTAAAAAAATACGTTGTTTAAATATGTATGTTATTTCTTCTGGATTATCATCTAAAAATGAATTTTTTTTTTAAATGGTTCAAACAGCTTGGGAAGCTTGTTTGTTATTCTGAAATGGAACAGATAAAAGTCGTTGGGGATTTATAAATAAAGCCTAAGTATTTTTTAAACTAAATCAAATTTATTCTGTTGTTCCCGAAATTGTGTTACAAAATTAGAAACTCACTCGATTTAATATTTGATGAAATTTCCACTATTTGTATGCAACCGGTAAATGCCTAATTTTTTGTTTTAAAGTATCGTTTTTTGTTGTTGTTGGTTCTTTTAGTTTTCATTTTATCCAACTCAATATACATGTATGGAATCTACTACATTAAAATGTTAGCTAAAGCGAATTTTTTCTTTAAAAGCATGATGCTATTATACATTTTATTATTAACACTCATCTCTACTTTAACCGTCATGCTTTATGATGAAATATAATTTAATAACATATTGCACATGTTAATTACTTAGCAATAACTATATTCAAATTATAGACATTTAATCGATGTAAAGGTAGTTTAATACAGTGTTATTAAAGTCTTTCAACTTGTGCAGCTGCAAAATATTTTTAAAAAATTAAAAATACCCATTTATGTTAATAAGAAAAGTAAGAGTTTGGCTTACGATCAGGAGCGGCCCATTTTAAAAATGATACAATATTTATAATCGAATTCTGTGAGCCTGTAACAAGATTAACCTGAACGATAGGGATCATCAATATATATCAAACAAAGCGATATTTTACAGGTTCTATTAATTCTAATTGACGAAAAGCACACATTTATATTAATTTTAAAATTGTTTTAAACAATTTTTAATTAAAAAGTATACATTTTATTAAAAATAATATTTTTTCTTACACATTTTCCCCCCGGTGGGGGGCGCTTCACTTGCTCGGGGAGGGGGGGGGGGCAGCGCCCCCCAAAGTTATGCCTGAAAGAAACTCTGGTTACAGGGGGAGGCAAATTTTGACTGCCTATGGAGCGCCGTAGGTCTTGATCCGAAGCTCATTACTATTGATATAAAAATGTGGAGTTGGGGAAAGGGCGGTTTTGAAGAGAACAGGACATACAAGAAGCAAAATATATATAAGAGATGCTTCTGTTACTATGATTTAGCAGGGGGAAAAGCAACTAGTAGCAAGTGACCAACCAGTAGCAAGTGACCAACCAGTAGCAAGTGACCAACCAGTAGCAAGTGACCAACCAGTAGCAAGTGACCAACCAGTAGCAAGTGACCAACCAGTAGCAAGTGACCAACCAGTAGCAAGTGACCAACCAGTAGCAAGTGACCAACCAGTAGCAAGTGACCAACCAGTAGCAAGTGACCAACCAGTAGCAAGTGACCAACCAGTAGCAAGTGACCAACCAGTAGCAAGTGACCAACCAGTAGCAAGTGACCAACCAGTAGCAAGTGACCAACCAGTAGCAAGTGACCAACCAGTAGCAAGTGACCAACCTCTCAACAAACCTTAATATCGCTGTTCATTCATTAGTTAAACGACTGGCAAACGTATGCAGCACCGCATTCTTTTATAGTTTATTTCAATGTATTATACGTATTTCATATATAATTACTTTCATCCCGGGAAATCCGGGGATCCCATGATTATAGCCACTTTCATCCTATTTTCATGGGAAAGAAAACATCCCGTCAATAGGAGAAACCGTAATATTACAAGTCAAATTTTTAAACAAATTGAGTCTCCTTGCAATTTAAGTAACCAGAGTCGAAGCATTGCAAAAGACTGAACGGCACTGGCTGATAAAGTCAATGCTGATATTATATTATGGACTACGTTGACATTCACATAATGGTTCTAGCGCTGCACAAGCAACAGAGCGTGTATTTTTATCTCAACTTTTACAGTGAACTGTGTGATTACTGGAAGACTAGCGGATGAAAGCGAGGCTAAGCCCTTGGCACAAAAAACAATGAAACTATACGATCTGGCTGACATTATGTTTTATATTACACTTGATGTGTATCATTTATGATGATGTGAGGTATTATCCATGACAAATTTCTATGTCTGTCTTAATCAGAAAACTGAAGTCAATAATGATCAGTGGCCGAGTCAGTTTTGGTGGGCGTATTCTGTCAGAGTGCGGTCAGGTTTTAGTCAGGGTGTAGTAAGAGTGTAGTCAGAGTGTAGTCAGAGTGTTGTCAGAGTGCGGTCAAAGTGTAGTCAGAGTGCGGTCAGGTTTTAGTCAGGGTGTAGTCAGTGTGTAGTCAGAGTGTTGTCAGAGTGCAGTAAGAGTGTAGTCAGAGTGTAGTCAGAGTGTGGTCAGGTTTTAGTCAGGGTATAGTCAGTGTGTAGTCAGAGTGTAGTCAAAGTGTAGTCAGAGTGCAGTCAGGGTGTAGTCAGAGTGTAGTCAGAGTGGAGTCAGAGTGCAGTCAGGTTTTAGTCAGAATGTATTCAGAGTGTAGTCAGAGTGTATTCAGAGTGTAGTCAGAGTGTAGTCAGTATGTAGTCAGAGTGTTGTCAGAGTGTAGTCAAAGTGTAGTCAGAATGCAGTCAGTGTGTAGTCAGAGTGTAGTCCGAGTGTAGTCAGAGTGTGGTCAGTTTTTAGTCAGGATATAGTCAGTGTTTAGTCAGAGGTTAGTCAGAGTGTAGTCAGAGTGTTTTTAGAGTTTAGTCAGAGTGTAGTCAGATTGTAGTCAGAGTTTAGTCAGAGTGTAGTCAAAGTGCAGTCAGAGTGTAGTCAGATTGTAGTCAGACTGTAGTCAGAGTGTAGTCAGAGTGTAGTCAGAGTGCAGTCAGAGTGTAGTTAGAGTGCGGTCAGGTTTTAGTCAGGGCGCAGTCAGATTGTAGTCACAGTGTAGTCAGAGTGTAGTCAGATTGTAAACACGGTGTAGTCAGAGTGTAGTCAGATTGTAGTCACAGTGTAGTCAGAGTGCAGTCAGAGTGTAGTCAGCTTGAAATATAAAAAAAACTAAACTATTCCGATCACTATAAATAAAAGGATATTTCTAAATATTTTTTACACAAAAAATCCCTTCTAAACAATCTGCAATTCTCAAACGTCTCCTGACATTTTGCCAGGTAGCTCCCTGGGTGGTCATGACCCACAATTTGAGAACCATTGCCCTAAACCCATCAACATAATACAAATCAAACATGGATCGGAGCTACCATAAGTGGTTTAGCTTTGCTCGTCCCTGAGTGGCTTCAAATTTCTTTTTAAACGCGATATTTTATTTTACTTTATAGTATAGTGCGTTCCAAAAGGTGGCCCTAACAGTGGCTACGCCTCTAGGAAGTGTATCTATCTTCACCAAAATTGGCGATCCTTTTCTTTGGGGTGAAGGGTAGTAGTTGAGGGTGCACTTGCATCTTGATTTTATTTATATAACTAAAAGCAACAAAAAGATCAGCCAGCTAAGAGCAAATCTCTCTGGTAGGATATGCACTGGAAGTATTGGAAGCTTTCACATACTTAGGCAGCAACATTGACTTAAATGGTGGATCTGAATCAGATGTTAGGTCTAGAACTGGAAAGGCTGTGTCAACATTTGTGCTATAAAAGAAAATATGGAAGTCAAAGAAGCTTCAACACAAATGTCAAGATAGACCTACTGAATTAAGCTGAAACGCGGAACAACAACGAGCATTGTGCAGGAAGTACAGACACTTTGCCTTAGAAAGATCCAGAACATCAAATGGCCCAACACCATAGCTAACAAAGAATGACTTGAAAGGACATGCCAGGAGCTTATTGCTTCTTCTTCTTCCTCTTCTATATATTAAGGGCACACGATCAATTTATTGATCATTTTGGCTCCTAAAGATTGAGGTGGATAGGGCATACTCTCCGCAAACACCCAGATAACATCATCAGACAATCCCAAATATGAAATCTACAGGGAAGAGGAAAAAGGGAAGACCTAAAAAATACATGGAGATTCGATTTAGAAGCAGACACACAAAGTATGGAATACACCTGGAAGCAACTAGAAAGGAAAGCACAGTGCCGAGATGAATTAAAAATTATTGCAGACGCCCTATGCCCCAGACGATGTAAAAGGCATAATTAAGTATAGTAAGATGAATCTTAAGCGGTGGTGGAGACTGGGGACACTTCGCCCCCGATTTTTTTTTTAAATTTCAAAATCAAGCGCTGCATCTTGGAGACTAGTTGAATTCAAATTTTCTATTAGACTTTTTTATCCGGAGAAGGAAAATTCGAAGGGTCTGGGGAGGCATTATGGTGCCAGTGCCATCCATAAACTGAATTCACTCCAGTTGTATCGTGTCCCAGGGTAATCTTCGATCTTGATGAACGTAAAGTTTAATACAATGTTATTAAAATCTTAAAATTCGTAAATTATCAAAAGATAAATGAATAAAAATATCGGTATGTGTATGTGCAAAAAAAACAGTAAGTAAGACTTCGGCTTATAATCAAAAGCGACCAGTACAATATTTATAATCGAATACTTTAAGCCCTTAACAAGATTAGCCTTAAATATACGGATCATCAAATATATCGAGCGTAGCGACATTTAATAGATTCCATTTCTTGTAATCGGACAAAGGCCCCACTTACTATTATTTTTAAAGCTGTTTGAAAGTGACAATAAATTTGTTTTTAATTTTAAAAAGTGAAGCGTTATTCACAGATCTCTGCGAATAATGTTGAGCATTATCGACAGACCGAAATCTCCGTGAATGATGCAGAGCGTTATTTGCAGACAGAAATGTTCCCATAATTACGCAAATTTCTAGTAATAATTAGGATCACATTACAAGCAGGTTGTAGTTTTAAGTAGTGTAGTATATATCGATCTTTAATGAGTATGGGTAAAATTTAATAGGCCTTACTATAGCCTATATATTGGACATAGGACAATTAATTGTGCCCACATCTGCTCTGTTGGGGCTCAACATAGGGTCTATTCGACCTATAGAGTGTTACTAATATATCAAGTCAAACCTCCTACTCCTAGACATAACTAATTTTCTGGTATTTTCCAATTAAATGTTATACCAGTAATAAAAATGGTGCCGGTATTCTTCCTGTAGACTCACTTTCACCCACTGTAGAGATGTCTTTAAATGATTTCAAAGCTTGATAGGATATGGTTAGTTTTTTTTAAAGCACTATGATATATCACGTAGTCCAGAAATGTTCTGTCAGAGATAGTTGACATGCCGTGCAGCAGTGTTATGATGCAGAGAGGTGGCTGCATCAGGAAAGATATAGCTGAAAGAAACCCTACCGGTATGTTCATATCATTGTCATCACTAAGTGTTATTTCAACTATTTCTGGAGCGGCATATTGTGTCCCTATTTATTATGATACTTATTAGAAAATAAAATGAAACAAATAAAACGTGACATATTTTTTCAACTAAACATTAATACACAACTCTGAGATATAAAATATTTGAATAAGTAAGTTATTAATATGTATTTGTTTATTAGAGAAAAAACAAATGGATGTTAAAGTCTATGAGTAGAATTATACAAAGAAAATTAAACAGTCAAAAGAGCTTAACGTATATCACAATGTACAGTTAGAACAGCTGTATCTGACTTAAACATGGTTTATGCGGCTCATCTGCATGTACATGTTGTTTACAGTTTTTTGACGAAACATTCGAACAAGATAGATTGAAACTAGAACTTTGAACACCTAAGTTGTTGGACAGAATGAAAAGTATAATGAAATTGTATAAATAAAAAATATAATAAAACTATATGAAAATAATAGTAAAACTATATGAAAATAATAGTAAAACTATATGAAAATAATAGTAAAACTATGTGAACAGAATAATAAAGCTATATGAAGAGTATAATTATAATATAACGATACGAAATAACCTTTAATTTTTTAAATTTTATTTTAAATATTTATTTTTAAAATGTAGCTTTGCCGACGGGGAATGGAACCCCGGTCTTTCGGGTTACAGGCGGGGATACTTACCACTATAATACCGAGGAGATGTCTGCAACCGAACTTTGTATTTTATATTCATAATTTAATTTATCACATTCTGCGAATAATGTCGAGCGTTATCGGCAGACCAAAATCTGCGAATAAGGCTTCCAGGCGTATCCCGTATTTTGCGTATCTGCCTCCACCTCGCGTCTCCATGTATTCTTTAGTCTTCCTTTCTTTCCTATTCCATGATAGGATCTCACTCACCCTACTGTCTGTCCTATTCCATGATAGGAGCTCGCTCACCCTACTGTCTGTCCTATTCCATGATAGGAGCTCGCTCACCCTACTGTCTGTCCTATTCCATGATAGGAGCTCGCTCACCCTACTGTCTGTCCTATTCCATGATAGGAGCTCGCTCACCCTACTGTCAAAATCGGGCTTTTTTTTTTACGCTAGCCTGGGATGAGAGGGTAGGAGAGTGAGCTATTCCAGGCTGTAAGACGACGGCAACACTCAATTTTTAACGTTATCATTGTTGTGTATGGCAGTGCACCAAACCAGTCAGGTGAAAAACTAAGGAAAAATTGCTTCATTTGGTCAAATCATTTTATATAACAAGTTAAAAATACTTTTTTTAAAATAAAAATCTTACTGTTGCATAATGATAATGTAAAAAAAACATTTAAAAAAAAACAAAATATAGAGACGTCTAGAACCTTTTCACTCCCCGATAAGTGCGTATGCCCTGATTTCTCCAGTTTCTAGTGGACCATTGAACATAGATTCTTTTGTCCAATGAAATGAGAGGGAAATGTTGACCTCTCTGGCTGGAAAAGTACACAAATGTAACGCCCGACTGTGATCCCATGTTTTGCAGACGCGAAATATGTTTTTGATGGACGCTCATAATCCCCGGGGGATGGGAGATCACAGCCACCGTGTCACAGTCCCACACAAGCCACAAGAGTAACTCGAGTTTCAATGACAATAGCAGAAACGAGGCAGCTATCGAGTGACCTCAGTACTCGGAAGCCGTGAAGTTGGAGTTTAAAACAGAATAAATCAACCGATTCAAATTGTTGTTGCTAATGCTGTTTTGTTTGTGTTTTTTTTTTGTTTGTTTTTTTAAAGTTACCTCATTTTTTTAATGTCTACTTTCCTAACTCTCTGATGTCCTTTTAGCTCTCTAATGTACTTCTAGGCTTCTAATGTACTTCGAACTCTTTAATGTACTTTGTTAAATTAGTACTATAAATTAATGAAATAGCAAAACGAGGTATGTTATTTTTGTTGAGCACAAATTAGTACTATAACCATGTTCTTTATCTTTTGTAAGCTTTGATTATCCTCTAATCAGTATAGTTTTTTTAGTTAAAATAAAGAAGAAGTAAGTTTACAAACATATTATAGACCATTCATTTATCTTTCATTTGATACCTCACTTTGTCTTACAAACCAAACAATAATATTTTTAATAGTTTTCAATCCCAACCTCTCACTTCTGGTACCCGTGTACGAATAGTCGAAGCCTTTAAAATAAATAATTTTAATTTTATTTTTTAAGGAATTAATTTTTTTTTAGAGTAAACAGGGCTGGCGTAATGGGGAATGTAGGGCTTCCAGGAAATTACATTTTGAGGGACCGATATGACTTAAAGAGACTTTTATGGTTTATTATTTTTAACAAGAATAAATGACCCGATGTTATCTGGATAATAACAGTAAATCCATTGCGATAATTTCTACTTGCTATTGCAAAAACTCATCACAATTCCTAACTTTAAAAAGAAGACTCTATGTAATAATATTTACGTTTCAAAATCATTAAGTTTTGAGAAATATGTATCTGCTTATATCATACGCATACCCTACTCCCTTTTACGCCCCTAAATTACTTTTTTCAATCAAATATGACCTTAAATTACCCAGTCTAAATTATTACTAATTGTATCCCTTTTGTCACTAAAGAAGTTAATTGGTGGACGATTTCAACGCTAGAGAAATAATTTAGATTTAGAAATCTACCTCTTTTCGCGCCCTTAATTTACATTTTTTATCTAAAATTTGGGATAAAAACATAATAATATGATATAAATATATTTAATATTAAAGGAATGTGATATATATTGATATCTTCATCAAAAATGTAAACACACTTTTGACTTGTTTTTTAGATTAAACATTATCAGAAAATCGTAAAACAAAGAATTCTTTTATCTAAATAAGATTCTCGCAACCGCTTTTCACGCCTATTTTAGACTTGAGTGTCATTTTTTTTTTAAATTTAAATTTTTAATCTCATAAAAATACACACCTGGTTACTTTTTACAAAGTAAAAACAAAAATATATTTTCATTTTTTTAAAGTAAATATTAACACATCTCTATTTTTCAAAATTAATTTTTCAAGTCTGCAAAATGATTGGGTTTTGATATTCATGAGTGCATATATAATTGTACCCACCTTTTGATGACGTCATGGGCCTACTTATTTAAATGCACTCACATGTTAACGATTTGTTAACGCCTTTAAAGATGTTCTTAATTGGTTAACATATGTTTATTTGTAAAAAGAGAACGTAACATCTCTTTTTTTCACAAATGTAATACCATAGGATTTAAATATATTGTCATCCATTTGAAAATGTATACATCTTTTTCCTACCTCCGATATGTATGTATCCAAGACGGTTAACTATTTATCAAATTCATTCATTTATTTTGAGACGTATCTTGTGCTGCCTTGCATAAAATGAACATACACATATTCGTAAAAATAGAATGTAGCACCTCTTTTTTTCACAAATGTAATACCATAGGATTTAAATATATTTTCATCCACGTAAAAATGTACACATCCTATTTCCTACCTCCGATATGAATGTACCCAAAGAGGTTAATTATTTATCAAATTTATTCCCTTATTTTGAGACGTATCTTGTGCTGCCTAGGGCAACGTAACCAACCCTCCCCCACCCGGATTTAAATAAAATTAGAAAATCTTCCACCGGATAGCAGTCCCTTCCATACTCAAAATAACATATTTTGTCCTTCATATGGTTCGTTCTTATTTGTATGAGTTATAAGTGGATGGTGAATGCTATTTGGCTATAGAGTTGCGCTTCCATAAACGGCATTTTCTTATAAGAAAAATATTTAAAGGTTAAGTTTTTATTACGTTTTAAATTTAATAAAAGTATATTTTTGGAATTTAAAAAAATTTAGAACTTATTAAATGTTAAAAATACAAAGCTTAAATTTGTGTGTGTTTTATTAACAATTTAAAGAGCAATCAATTAAATTTATAAATTTTACTTTTAAGAAGGGGGAAATATTGATAAGTTTTTTTAACGCGTGGTTTTAAAATCAAAGAAATTTAAGAGCTTTGGCTAACATTGGCGATTCGCGCTATGACGTCATTTGCGTTTTTATTAAGAATAAATTGATTTTAATTTTATTTCCCAATATTGTCAACACACTAAAAAACGCACTGAAAACAACTGATGCATAGGTTTTCCCGATAAATGTGATTACGATGTAATTCTTGGATCAAAAATTTGTTAGGAATTTTTTTTTCATAACTTTTAAAATCGGATAAACTGCTTAAAATAGTTCCTTAGCTGTTACTTTAAATGTATTTGTAATTTATAATAATATTACTTAAAATTTAATAAAATAAAAGCAGATTTAAAATATTTTTTGAGCATTTAAATTTATTCGATTTCCGTAAAATAATTGAAATTAACTATGATTGTTTTGGGGAAAACGAACGTACTTAAATCGTATCGGCTCTTTGGCGTTATGTCACTATAGCTCATTCTTATATATATATTTATGTTATAAAATTACTGGGTTTTTTTTAATGTATATTATTTTAAAAAAAAAAAGTTCGAAAACCGGTTTGTGAAGAGCAATAAGCGGAGAGACTGCAATCGGTTAGCACAATATAAAATCAGTAAAACAAAGTAGGGTTAAACCTGAAAAAAGGAACGCAACAAAACAACAAACTTGTCGGCAGAAAGACTTCGTCAGCGAACAAAACAACAGTAAATTCGGTATAAAATTAGGTTTAAAAAAATAGCACTTGTGAAGAGCAACTACCAGGTTTCGGTTCCAAAACCGAAAACCAGAAAACCAGTTTATTTTTTAGCATACTTAGGTCGAGGTGCCTTGAATACCGCAATGAGGTTATGGGCTGAAGTAGCCTTGAATACCGTAATGAGGTTGTGGGCTGGCGTAGCCTTGAACACTGTAATGAGGTTTAAGGTTGTGTTGATAGATGCCGGACCCGGCACGCCTTTGTGGCATTTACTTTCAACCTACTCTCCAGGCGGGTCCAATCGTTTCAAATCATTTAGACTTTTTGGGGGGCTAACCAATTATGACGTAATCAGGTCTCAGCTTATGGTACAATTGGGGACCTTTCTTAGATCATTGACCAGCACAGAGTTCGGGAGATACTATCACAATTTAATCAACAAGACATTTTTGTGCTTCAAATATAAGGACATATGTTAAATAAATATTAGTTTGGTTTTTATTTGGGTCGGAAATTTCTTTCCATACAGATTTATTTGAAATGTTACTATGAAATGATAGTCACAAGAGATCAGTTATAAAAGGGTTGTATGAGAGAGTAGGTTGCTGAAATTCTTCTGTGAAATGAAGAGAATTTATTAGGTTTATATTTGAGACTGCACAAAGACTTTTCAGCATCGGAGCCTATTTCTTTAAAAGCTGACAGCCATGTCGATAATGTTCAGGTTCCGGTCGTGTAACTGACGCTGGTACTGGTGACCTTGGTTTCAGACAGACCATGTTTCTGTGATATGGAGCTGGCTCTCTGGTCAATCCCGACAAATCTGTTGCAGGTAACTAATTTAATTAGTTCCGTTCTAGGAATTAGAAAACATAATTATACCAATTGACCAACGGCAAACATTCAATTAAATAATTAAGTAGCAGTAAATTACTTTATTTTCACAACTTGTTTTTTTTTTTGTTGAAGTCAGTCATTTGAAGCAAGTCATTTAAAGAAAGTCATTTGAAGCAAGTCATTAAAAGCACGTCATTTAAAGCAAGTCATTTAAAGCAATTCATTTGAAGCAAGTCATTTGAAGCAAGTGATTGGCAGCAAGTGATTGGCAGCAAGTCATTTGAAGCAAGTCATAGGGTTACGCTTAAAATGAAGCAAAGATTTGAACTAGTCTACTAAAAGCTTTCATCCCCTGATAAAATTTCAAAGTTGTAAAATATTACACCCATAAATCAAATATTGAGAATAATGTGCAATAAAGCAATAGTATATCTGATTCAACCGATATTTCAGCAAAATGCCCCCCCCCCCTTTTTTTCCAGATCACAGAAATGAAACTGTTATGCTTTTTGGGGGGGGGGCGTGTTGTGACTAATAGTAACCGGAAATAATATTACAGGTATCTGAAATGAAGATTTAACGCTAAGATTCTCTGACCCACTAGACCCGTCTATTGTAGTCAAAACTTTTCGTAGTACTAATAGTTAAGTTTTAGCGTCCAAACATACTGATACCCCCGTCTCTGTCTCCCCGTCAACTGTGTCTCCCAGCCATCTCCGACTCCTGCCATCTCCGACTCCTGCCATCTCTGACTCCCGCTATCTATGTCTCCCCATCAACTCTATCTCCCTGTCTCCCCACTCCCCAGCAACTCTGTTTCGCCAGCCATTTCTGACTCCCGCCATACCTGTCTCCCCACCATGTCTGTCCCTCATCAACTCTGTATCCTCACAAGCTGTCTTCCCAATATCTCTGTCTCTCCATCTGCCTCCCCCCCCCCCAAACCATCTATGACCCCCACCATCTCTTCTTCTCCGTCTTCTCAAACAAACTGATGATATTTACATACACAACTCTATGTACTGACCTGAATTTCTTGGCGGCGATGATGTAGAGAATGAAGTTGACGGCACTGTTGTACATTCGAAGCACACCAAAAACATTCATCATGATAAGCCTTGCAACGTTGTCATCTTCTTCGCGACCGAGGAACTGGTCTGAGTAACGGTAGCAGAGGTCAGGGGTCACGCACAGGAACAGCCAGATCGAGTCTGCGAGTAGCATCCGGTTGATCTGATGAAGATCAAGCAATGTCAATGTATTAAGAAACAAGTGACGTAGCTAGGGGGTAGTGCCACCCGGGATGGGCCAAGCTTTTTGGCACCCATTTCTACGAATTAATCTCTGCAGTTTGTGGTAAATCCCAACCTTCCATAAAAAGGAAAAATACCGCCCGGGGCGAAGCTCCCTCCCCACAACCCCCTTCACACGCCACTCATTATACATGTGAATGGGTACGCCTTTCTGTCTGCCTAGCTATACATCTATGGCATCGGCTCTCAACCTGTGGGTTGCGACCCTTTTGGGGGTCAAATGACACTTTTCCAGGGGTCCCCTAAGACCATCGGAAAATACATATACTCAACAGTTATGAAGTAGCAACAAAAATAAGTTTGTGGTTGGGGTTCGCCACAACATGGGGTACTGCAATAAAGGGTCGCGGCATTATGAAGGTTGAGAACCACTGATCTATGACTTTGACTTTCTGTCCTACACATCTCAGCATAGATAAAAAAAAAATTGATAGCGCTGTAAATTGCTTTTTGGACAGTCACGAAAGCATTTTTATTAAAATATTATGCAAGATGCATTAAAATATACTTTCCGAAAATGTGTGACTTCATGTGATATATATCTTTTTTTTTCAAATTCAATTTAAATTATTTTTTTTTTCAATTAAAAAATGAATTTAAGTTGTATTAATTTAAGCACCTTGGAGCTGTCCTATTCCGGATACAGATATTTTATGCGAAAGAAATTTTGTCGACGGTAAATTGATCGACGATAATTTGATCGAACGGAAATTTGATCGAATCTTTGGTTGTTGTTTTTTTTACAGTTTTTACGTTTAATTTTTGCTTCAAATTTATTTTTGAGCGCATTATTTTGTTTTACTATATAATATAATGCGTTCAAAGAGAAATTTGAAGCAAAAAAAATTAACATTTAACATAAAAACTGTAAAAAAGAAGATTCGGCCAACTTTCCGTTCGATCAAATTGCCGTCGATCAATTTACCACCGACGAAATTTCTTTTGATCAACATATACTATTCTTTTGATAATGGGGACGCACCTGTTGTTGTTGTTTTGACTTTTCCTTATTTACGACGTCCGACATTTGTTTCTGAAACTTCCGCGCTTGGTCCAGCCGCCTGACGATCAAAGCGTTCAGCACGGCCAGGCTGACGATGGGGATGAGCATCATGAGAGTTGGCTGGATCTGGTGTTGGTAAGTGCTGGGGTTGGGGGGGGGGGGGGAATTACATGTGCTGGTTAGTGATTAGGATTTTGGGGGTAAATAGATGATTAATTTGTAAACGTCTTTGTGTGTGTCTGTGTGTGTAGGGGATGGGGAGGTAATAATGGGGAGGTGTTTGTGCATCCCTTGTTTCTAGATCAAGGACTTTTGGTCTAAACTCTCTCTTGTGTGAAAGATTAAAAATAACTTAATGACATAAAATCTGATTTAATGAAATATAATCTGATGTAACGAAATTTAATCTGATGTAAGGAAATGTAATCTGATGTAATGAAATATAATCTGATGTAACGAAATGTAATCTGATGTAATGAAATATAATCTGATGTAATGAAATATAATCTGATGTAACGAAATGTAATCTGATGTAATGAAATATAATCTGATGTAATGAAATATAATCTGATGTAACGAAATGTAATCTGATGTAAGGAAATGTAATCTGATGTAATGAAATATAATCTGATGTAATGAAATATAATCTGATGCAATGAAACATAAACTGATTTAGTGTATAATTTATCTGATGTAATGAAATAAAATCTGATTTAACTAAATATCTTATGTAATGAATATAATCTGATGTAATGAAATAGGGACTAATATAAAATGTACATATATTTAACGTGTGTATTTAAATATCACTAGGATGGGAAAAAGAAATATGTATATCTTAAATGTTATCCAAGGCGTAACAAATGACATACATTCCCCAGAATCCCAAATATTTCACTCTCATGACACACCAACTGTAGACGTTCACCCTGTACACCTCAACAATGTAGAGGGATTGGCAGAGACAGGCGGTGAGCACTGACAAGATGCCCACCACTGGGGAAATAGGAAACAAAAAGTGAGAAAAACTTGTACCCGGGTTTACGATTATTTCAGATTTGTGGAGTTGAAACAAAGAGAAGACAAATGCAAAAACTACACATTTTTAGTCTCCTGCAGCAGGGAAGTAAAGCTATATATTATATGAAACCATGGTAAGGCACTCTATGAAGTCATGGTAAGGCACTCTATGAAGTCATGGAAAGGCACTCTATGAAGTCATGGTAAGGCACTCTTTGAAGTCTTTTTAAGGCACCCTATGAAGCCAAAGTAACTGTTATGTGGACGACGTGTTTACGTCATATTTCCCCGTACTGTGAACTCTAGCAGACACCAAACTAGCTTTAGAAAATTCTGGAGAAAACTGGAATGGAGTAAAGTGTATAAGGCAGTTCATGGTGCATCAGTAGAATAGACTATAACAGCGGAAACGGTAGATTTTTCGGAGAGCATTTACCACGAGATATTTTACTTTACGGGACGACAGATGAGAGTTATTTTTAGAGTGTGCCATTGTTGCTAGAGTTTTTTTTACGAATATGTTTGAATTCCTATTCATCGTTGTATTTTTTGGCACATTATATTATCATCAACTGCGTACCGGTACAAGCAAAACAGTGCTCTGTAAGTTAATGATTTATTTTGTAATTTATTAGTAACTTAATAAAGCATATTAAATGTAATTAGCCCTGTTTCAGTATCGTATTTCTCTGTTATTGTTTTTATCATTTTCTATCGTCTTTTGTTATGTACTGTTTTGGAACGAGCCATTTAATTAAAAAAGAGATACGTTTCTCCATATAGATAGCATTGCGTATCATTAACGCAATCTATGAAGCCATAGTAAGGCACTCTATTAAGCCATAGTAAGTAAGGCACTCTATAAAGCCATTGCAAGTCACTCTATCAAGCCGTAGTAAGTAGGTAACTCTATGAAGCCGTTGTAAGGCACTCTAGAGGCCATTTTAAGGCACTCTATTAAGTCATAGCAAGGCTCTCTATGAAGCCATTGTAAGGCAATCTTTGAAGCCACAGTAAGCCTCTTTAAGAAGCCTTAGTAAGGCACTCTATGAAACCATGGTAAGTGTCACAGATCAAATATTTAGATTATAAATTTGTTTCGGAAAAAGGTATTGTTTTTATGAGTTAGAAGGAACAGGAAGTTAATTAAGGTATGTCATGGGCAGAGAAGCAGGTGGACGAATGGCAGTCTGTGTATTTTCATTATTGGCCCTTGCCATGATTACTTTTATATCAAACATCATCTCAATGTTGATTCAACAAATGTAAAGGGGAAGAAGTTATGACAATTATATTTGCTCTGCTTTATGGAGATATTATTTCATGTTGTGTACATTATTCAGTTAATAAATGTGTGATGCAAATTTCTGCCCCTCGTGCTTTTTTAGATAATCAAGGACGTCTATAAAATGTGAATAAATACGATAAGCAATAACTGCAAGTAATACCATTATTATTCAGCAATGATAATTACAGTAAGGCACTCTAAGAAGCCAATGCATCGAATTAAATATTGACAATCTTAAATGATTTTTTAAAAATCTTTTTTTCCACAGCCTTACTTTGCGAAATGCATTTTAAGAAAATTATATTATTTTCTGCTTTTTATTTCTGCGTTTAAACTTGTGTTTGCTCGCAAGTCTTTAGAAAAAAGAGTTTCTTTTTTAAATATTTATTTGTATACTTTTTAGTAGTAAAATTTTAATCTAAATATAATCGATAAAAAAACAAAAACATTATTGACTTCTTTTTAAACCCCCAAATTCCTACAGCTCTAATATTGACGCGCCTACCACTTTTCACTGGACAACGTAGACGCGATGTTGACACGACTCAGTTTCAGCCAGACGATCAACACCTTTCAGGTGGCCACGAGACAACTATCAACTGAGCGAAAATGTCACGTGTATACACAAAAACATTGTGCTCCACCTATAAGATGGAAACACCAGTAGAACGAAAGTAAAAAAAAACTAAAACAGTGTTATCAAGCTAGATGGTATTATCAAAACTGTTGATATACTTACAGGCCAGAATTGATATACTTACAGGCCAGAGTTGATATACTTACAGGCCAGAGTTGATATACTTACAGGCCAGAGTTGATATACTTACAGGCCAGAGTTGATATGCTTACAGGCCAGAGTTGATATACTTACAGTCCAGAGTTGATATACTTACAGGCCAGAGTTGATATACTTACAGGCCAGAGTTGATATACTTACAGGCCAGAGTTGATATACTTACAGGCCAGAGTTGATATACTTACAGGCCAGAGTTGATATACTTACAGGCCAGAGTTGATATACTTACAGGCCAGAGTTGATATACTTACAGGCCAGAGTTGATATACTTACAGGCCAGAGTTGATATACTTACAGTTCAGAGTTGATATACTTACAGGCCAGAGTTGATATAATTACAGTCCAGAGTCGATATACTTACAGGCCAGAGTTGATATACTTACAGGCCAGAGTTGATATACTTACAGGCCAGAGTTGATATACTTACAGGCCAGAGTTGATATACTTACAGGCTATAGTTGATATACTTACAGGCTAAAGTTGATATACTTACAGGCCAGAGCTATATACGTGCAGGCCAGAGTTAGATACTTACAGGCCAGAGTCGATATACTTTATATATCAAATATGAGAAATGATAAGGCGAGTTAAAGAAAATACCGTTACTGCTGGTTCAACCCACCTGCCCTCTGCTTGGTGCACCAGATGCTCATCTTCAGAGGAAACCAAACAGCTATGAACCTCTCAACCGTGAGCCCCACCACGTAATAGTAGGCTGAGAACTCAAGCGTCTCGGCCATGATGTTGAACAGCTTACAGCTCCAGTCACTGAACGGGATTCCGTTGTTCTCCGTTAAATTGATGATCAGTCTAATTGTCAGATTCAGGCAATCTGTGGTTAAAGAATTGGGGGGGGGGGGATTTTATGTCAAGTCAATACATGTGACATTCTTGCGAAATCTATGGGAAAGAGATTGTACAAAAATTTCTAGGAAAGCTATAGGATAGAGTTTGTACAAACATTTCTTGAAATCTATAGGACAGATTTTGAACAAACATTTCTAGGAATCCCATTAAATGGAATTAGAGCAGTAGTGTTTATACTGATTAAGCTTGGGTAATTAACAAACAATTTCAGGCTAAGTGTAAGTAAAACTTTTAACAAATTATTAGGGCTAATTCAAATCTCGTCACAAACCAAAAATATCTATACTAATGTACCATATTTTAAAAAAATATTGAATTACTCTCCAACACATTATCAACACATTTAACCAAATTTGTTTACATTAAAATAACAATCGGTCATAATCGGTCAATTGGGCGGTAATAACCCTGGATACGCCACTGCTCAGTAGTGAAATTAGTGGAGAATAGTCAATCCAAGCACTATTTAAATGACTACTGAATTTAATTAGAAATTAAGGAATTTGTAGTTAACCAATGAATAATTCTTTTTAAAAGGAAATGTATTTTTTTTTTTTAAACAATTAGCTTTATATTTCCTAAACTGAAAAAATGTTTTTTTTTTGTAAGAAAAACATATTTAGATGATAAATAGAACCCAACAGTGGTACCGTATGTCTGAGGTGAAGGCAGATATATAAATACATTTAGACATAATTTGTACTCACTGTTTAAAGGTGAATTTCATTTTCCTTTGAACGGATCGCGTTATTACAATATACATATTTGTAACAAATGAATATGTTTCTAGTTGTATAACCCTTTAAGCGGAAATTTTAAAAAAGTAGTTTTATGATTGGAGCACAGAAGAGAAAAAGAGTTGCAGTGGAGATAAGGAAAACGGGTAAACTTGCAAAATTAACTTCTTAGTTAAATTCTGTCAAAATATCAGATACTAGAATTGCTCATCAAAATAAAGTAGCTTCATCTACATCCACTATTGTATGCAGCCATCCTGTTCCAGACATACCATTACCAATTTCACCTGCTGGGGAAATTGCAGAAATTGAAGGGAAAAAAACTCCAAAAACTGAAACAAACAAAGCTGTGTCGGAAAACGAGAGTGTGATTCGCGACAAGGATGCCGTGCTAATATTAAGAACACTTGTACAGTTGAGTACTGGATTCGCAGTGGGCCATCATGGTGTCAGAATCATGACTGCAACCTTTCAAACTCAGGCAGAGAGCACCCTCGAGTTGGAGAAAAAAAAGAACTAAGACAAGGTATTTTCATTAACAAATATGTTCAAACGTGAATTACGGAATGGCGAGTGTGTCAAACGTGAATGGCTTCCCTCACCATCCCAGGGTTGTTTGTATTGTTGTGCGTGCCGTCTATTGTCCAAAAATGAATCTGCCTTTGCTACATCAGGATTCAATGACTGGAACCATAGCAGTCTTATTGTAGAATATGAGAATGGACAGGAAGCATTGATAGAATATGACGTCATATTTGCCTCGGCGCAAAGAAACTGGGTGTTTAGATCCTTCATTAATCAATCATCATCTGTCAGAACAGAAGTACTGGAATAAAGTTCAGCTCGTGTGGTTTCTGTCGTTCGCTTTCTTGCCTCCAGAGGTTTAGCAAATCGTGGAGAGAATCAAACTATTGGGTCAGTAAACAAAGAAATTGTTTTGGTATTTTAGAATTGTTGAGTGAAATAGACCTTTTTTTTTTTTTTGGAAGATCATCTCAAACCATATGGAAATGTTGGAAAGGGCAACGAACCATATCTGTTGGCAAATATTTGTAAAGAATTTATTGATTTAATGATGCAACATGTCCTTTGTGCTATTTTGTAAGAAAGTAAAAAGTCAAAGTATTATTCAACAAGCGTGTATATTCCACTTCAGACATTTCTCACATTGATCAACTGACATTTATGGTCCGGTACATTCCAGAATGTAAACCTGTGGAATGTTTTATCAAGTTAATTCCTTATTTTACCATGGAGCCAATGATCAAACATACACTGTTTGGATTTCCTAAATGAGAAAATTTTTAACCGCCGTGGTCAATCTGTATATGACAATGTTTCAAATATTTCTGGACGCTACACTGGATTGCAAGCACGGATCCTTCAACTGAACGAGTTTGCCGTGTATGTCCCTTGTGCTGGACACAGCCAGAACTTAGTGGGCTTAAAAGCTGCAGAGTGTTGTCTACAAGTAGGAAAAATATTTGACATATTCAGCGCCTATTTTCCCTTTTCCTCAGCCTCTTCACATCGATGGAATGTTCTGGTATCTTCCTTAGGAAAATCTCTCGTTGTCGTAAAGCATCTGTCTGACACAAGATGGTCAGTACATTATGATGCCGTCAATGATTTAGAAAAATACTCAAGATGCGCTGGATTCTATATCAGCTGACACTGATCAGGAACTGAAAACGAGGCGTGAGGCAGAAGGACGAAGTAAGAAAATGGAGATCCTTGTAATTTATCATCATCTGCGATTAATTATAATTTTTTTTTTCTGTTAAAGTTTTAAAACTATTATTGATTTGGAACGATTTCGTTTTTTGTATCCTTAAATCGAATTAATCTATGTTTAACTTTATTGTTAATTTTTATTTTACAATTTTATTCTTTTTAGCGAGTTGGTGGGGAGCAAAAACTGTTTGCGCCCCCTTCCCCCCACTGTTTGACCATTCGGCAAGTGCCCCTTTCGCCCACCCCCCCTCCTCACGACCCTGGTGTGTTGTGTTGTTACGGGCCCCAGTGTATTGCTGTTCCCAGGGCCTCCTATATTCTTAACACGGCCCTGATGGTGATTCTCCTATCCCCCCGCCCCCCAGCCCTAAATCCCCAGTAAACACTAAATTTGTCGTATAGTCCCCTTTGAGCAAACAAGTTTTGTCTAAAATAGCTTGATGCTCTCACCTGTACAGTTCAGGGAGATGAGCCAAAGGATGGAAGAGTTGAATGGTTTCATGCGCAGCAGGATGATGGTGGTGATGAAGCTGCCGGGAATCCCCACGGCGAAAGAAAGGTAGGTTCCGTACATCGTGAAGTAGTATGCGGCTGAAAGGTGACGTAACAGTGACATGGTTTTAATTTAAATTTGGTCTTCTGTGGGTGTCTGTGTATTTGGGGGGAGGGGGGTATTCCATTTGTACAACATTTAAAATCATGCATATTAAGAAACTTGACAAAGAGACCTTTGTTTAACTTGAAAAAACATTTTACGAAGATGAAACTTTAAGTTTCAATGGATTTGTCAATATTTTGGTGGATCCCAGAAGTCTCAAAAAATTTTTTTTTATTAATTTTTTGTTGTTGGGGGGGGGGTATAATTATATCTCAACCATGGGCGCCCGCAGAAAACTTTCTATGGGGGGCGGCAAAAAAAATCGATCAACTTTCCAGGGGGGGGGCAAAAAAATTTTAATAATGTTTTAATATAGTTTTAATTTACCGTAGCGTATTTGTATGGTGAACGAACGGTCAGGACATCAGCTTAGTTACTTTCTCTTTATTTTCTCTTTACTTTAATAAATTTTTTGTCTAATTTTGTCTAAAAAATTTTTATCCAATCAATCCAGGGTATGCAAATGCCCCCATTGCCCCCCCCTGCGGGCGCCCATGATCTCAACCATCGCATAGGGGAACGGTCTATTTCAATAACTGTTAAGTTTGATGGGAAACTAACAGATTAAAGGGTATGTAAGTTCAAGTGTATTATTCTACAAACGATCAACTTCATGCCTGTGAAGTGTGGGTCTAGTGTGAGTACTTCTGATGTAGAGAGTGCTACCATGTTTGTATATAGATTGATCGATCATAAGAACCTAAACAATGGATCGCAACCAAGTTCGACGTGATCATTCCTCCTGACCTACATAATCCCTGGAAAGTTTGGTCACAATCCCTTTATCTCAAAAGATGAAAATTATTAAATATTAAAATTTGGAGGACAAAGGGTAAAAAATAAAACAAAAAATGTTTTTTCATATTGAATGGAGTGTTACAGCTAAAAACTTGACCGAATCCAGCCATATTGAAATTGGATAACATCCTAGGGGGGTAAATGATGAAACACCGGAAGACGTCATTCCCGGTGCTCATTAATATGCAAATGATGATTTTAGTTGTGTGTCTTAATTATTTTTTCTAATCGCTCTTTAATATTTCAAATGTCCATCGGCCTTTTGTTCGGGTATAATATTGATCTGTTATGTAAATGAGACTAATGTCCTTTTGTACCACATACATTTCTGCATGGGTTAATGGATATTGAGCAAACTTGGTTACTTGGTTCTTTCACTTCATTATCCAGTGGTTTGACATTTTTTTTAAACTATAATTTTCAGGGTTAATGAACTGAATTTTCTTCTTTTTTTTAAATATGAGCTATATTTAAATATAAGGAAAATAATAAGTCAAATAAAAATACTACGGCCCACCATACATTTCGAGCTGTTTAGAGCAAACAATGTACAATGCACTTGAAAATATATGACAAAACTTTTGGATTTTGAACTCATAATAATATATTATGATAATAATAATAATAATAATAATAAAGTGTATTTCAAAAACACGCTTCATCCCCAAAGGCTCAAAGCGCGGTACAAGAGTAAAAAATCTATAATTTACCACATTTAAAACAAACGCAACACTACAAAAACTAATTACAAGCATACCAAGTCAAAGTTTTTCTATCCATTTCAATACTAAGCAACACAGCCAATATGCAGTAAATGGAAAATATGGTAGACAATCATCCCAGAAGGTGTTTGCGAAATAGATGTGTCTTTAAATCAGTTTTAAAGGACTCCAGTGTCTGATTGTTTCGGAGATCGACTGGAAGGGCGTTCCAAATTGTTGGACCAGCAAATGCGACCCTGCACTTTCCACAAGTCTCAAGGCGAACACGTGGTGTCGAGAGTTTGCCACTGTTGGATGAGCGGAGTTGTCTAGTGGGTACATAAGGCGTCAGCAGCTCTTTCAGATAGGAGTCATAGACACTAAATTCATTTTCCTGATATGCATACACTATATCCAATGTACCCTCTAAGGTTTGTTGGTTCGTGTGCAAAATCATACAGTTGTGTGCAAAGTTTTACAGAATCAATTTTTTTTTTTTTGCAAAATTTTACAGCCCACAAACACAAACAAACATATGGAAATTTGCTGCACGGTACTCAAGACTGCTGCGCGGCGTCTGTGAGATAGCTGCGCAATCGCGCAGCCGTGCAGCTTAAAGGGAACATTGACTATATCTTTTAAAATTTTCAACCGATTATGATGAAAGAAATTTTTAATTTATAGCCTAACTGTTTATCTGATAAAATTAATCTGATTTATCTGATAAAACTCAATGTTTACAACAGTTATTACAAATCTGGCTTTTTATAGGAGAACTTATGTATTTATTTATTTTTTTTTAAATATATTTTCGTGGAGTGTTTTTGACACAGCGCGCTGAGTTTACGTCGACACAGATAACGCTTTGGAAGTTTTTTGTCCGAAGACAAACCAGAGCACTTCTGGGAATATTGTCTGGTATCTGTATATAACATGGGTGAGACCAGTGGTCTAAAAACTCATTAGTCAAAAGAGCCAAAAATCAACAGCAGGACGATTTTTAAAAAAAATTGAGAGCCGAATTTCTTTTCAAGAACCTGTCAAGAACCATGATTTTTGGAGTCGAACCCGATTTGCGGCCGACTGGCCGAGCCGCGCTCAGGTCACTAAAGAGCCGCGCTCAGGTCACTATAAAGAGCCGCGCTCAGGTCACTATAGAGCCGCACTCAGGTCACTAAAGAACCGCACTCAGGTCACTAAAGAGCCGCACTCAGGTCACTAAAGAGCCGCACTCAGGTCACTAAAGAGCCGCACTCAGGTCACTAAAGAGCCGCACTCAGGTCACTAAAGAGCCGCACTCAGGTCACTAAAGAGCCGCGCTCAGGTCACTAAAGAGCCGCGCTCAGGTCACTAAAGAGCCGCACTCAGGTCACTAAAGAGCCGCACTCAGGTCACTAAAGAGCCGCGCTCAGGTCACTATAAAGAGCCGCACTCAGGTCACTAAAGAGCCGCGCTCAGGTCACTATCAAGAGCAGCACTCAGGTCACTAAAGAGCCGCACTCAGGTCACTAAAAGGCCGCATGCGGATCGCGAGCCAAGATTTGCCGACAACTGGGTTAGGGAAATGCATGCATTGATTACTTAACTGGGTCTTGTAACACTGTAGACCCATTATTTTTTGTTTATTTACTGCAAAGTGTAAAAGGGATGTGTCAGCCAATCCAAACTAGGTAGAAACTCAACTGTAACTATCTGAGCGATGTGTGTGCATTTCTTAACGCGTCCGCGTGCAGAGACCTGCTTGCATAGACATCTTTTAATTTGAACAATGTTATGGTTAACGCAAAGCCTGATTGCCCATGACCCACAAAGATCCGTGGTTTGTAAGGTAAGGAACAAAATCAGCATCCTCAGCCAAACTTCAACATCCTCAGCCAACTATCCCAAAAGAATGCTACTCACCCAGAATACAATAGTTAGATGTAGATATTTGATTTGAAGCTATGGCATATGTTACTTACCCATAACTAAAGGATAACATTTAGCGTCGATCAAAGTTGAACAAACTTTTGCAGTTGTTGTTGCAAATACATTTGCTGGGGACATGCTTGAGATGGAAAGTTTTGATGACGTCACCAAACTCTGGTAATTGGACGCGGAATTGAAATCTGGAGATGAAAATATACAAGAATTGAGTAGACTAAAAAGTAGAATAAAAAATATAGTATGCTAGGGCTTAACCGGGTGCAGATTTTTTTACACCGGGTCCGGGTATTTTGAGAAAATTCCAGATGAGGCCATGTGTTGAAAAAAAAAGAGCTACCTTCTCATTTTCTATAATATTTTCCGGCTTTTAAACAATAGGCCCACGGACAGTCCTACAACCTACATGCTGGCCTCTAAACAATAAGCCTACAGAATTCCTACACCTTACCTACCAGCCTTTAAATAACAGGCCTACGGAAGTCCTACACCCTACCTACCAGCCTTTTAAATAACAGGCCTACGGAAGTCCTACATCCTACCTGCCGGCCTTTAACAATAGACCAATAGCAGGACACACCAGAGGCAAAATATATAGAGGTTGCTAAAGGAATACAAGATTATTCTGATTTTGATAGACTACGTTGCTGCAACCAAGTACTGGCGTATGTGCAGCGGTTTGGGAAAAGATGCGGCCATCCTAACGGCTCCTAGCGGGTGCCAGAGCAGCCTTGAAACTCTCGATTGATGTCGAGTCCAAGGCGGCATTGTCCAGTTGGCTCCAAGCAATTATTGTTCGTGGGAAGAATGATTGTTTATATTGGACTGTGCTACGCCAAGGCACAGTGAAGCATTTATCATTGCTCCTGATGTAACTGCTCATGGAGTTGTCAGAGGTGAAATCAGTGTTTATTGAGCGTTTGGCGGGGTTAGATACGTTTTAGCTGGAACGGCCGGCACAAGCCCCGCGACCACTTTATAGAGAAATGTTAGAAATATACTAAACAAGAAGACAGGGAATTTTAAGGAGATCGATAATTAATTAACAAATATTAATTCATAATATTACACCACTCCCACCCCTGTAATGCATTAAACAAGTTACCAAATGAATTTAATGACAGGCGGAATCATTTTTAAACCTATTTTATTTTTGAGTGGGAAACAATGAGATTCCCCCCCCCCCACTCCTCTATTCAAGTATAATTAAACTGATATGATATACAATTTAAAAAAAAAAACAACTCACAGGTCATGGCTGGTGAAATAGATAGGAGCTTTTCTGTAGTGCCTGAAATATATTGGAGTGATGAAAAGCGCATGTGTTTTTAATGGTCCATATCTATTGGGCGTTCTGGGCATCCCGCAAGTCTGGGCACTCAAATTCATGCAGGGCCTTTTATGCCTCACGTTCCACTTCGTATATGGCTGCTAATTCATCCCCTCCCATACCTATATCATACAGCAGCTATTCCTTGACACCCCCCCCCCCATCCCGGGCACCAGCGCAATAAAACGTACGCCTGTCTACGGGAATGGAAGCACTCGTTTAAGGACGTTGGTTTTTTGTTTAAAATAGCAAACGTAGATTTTACCAAAAAAAAAAAAAAATTCAGAATTGTGTGTTACAACTAAAAAAAAGTCCCCGTTCCAGTAAGAAATGAGCAGCAGGATTCAAAATTGCCCCATAACTTAACAATACCGTGTGTTAGGTTTAGAAGAATAGATCATTATAGGACATAGCGCTAATGGTGAATTGAATGTTTACGAAAATAAAAATTAACAAACGCTATCATAGCAATCCGTACTTAAAAAGTTAGTTGTATTTTAAATGTTTACTACTCCAAAAATAGTTTACTCCTACACAAACACCCACCAAAAAAAAAAAAAAAGAGAAACAAATGAATCACTTTATACTCAGTACGTCCTCATTTTATGCTCAGTACGTCATCGCTTTATACTCAGTACGTCATCATTTTATGCTCAGTACGTCATCCCTTTATCCTCAGTGTGTCATCACTTTATACTCAGTGCTTCATCACTTTTTACTCAGTACGTCATCACTTTATACTAAGCACGTCATCCATTTATACTCAGTACGTCATCTCTTTATTCTCAATACGTCATCACTTTATATTCAGATCTGCATACAGCCCTGTAGCAGCGCAAACGCTAAATGTGCGTTGATAAAACAAATGTTTATTTTTTAAATGAACAGTATTTGACGGTGTCTTTTGGTGGCTATTTCCATTCTTGCTACATTTCCACTTTCAACGGCATTCAATCGAACGCACTTCAAAACGCTACGGTTGAAAATAACAATTTACACCTGTGAAGTATACACTTAGAATACTCTAAGGGAATGTTCGACGTGCTTAAAGCTGCTGGTAATTATGATGATTTGATCTGTAGATGTGTAGCAAGTCAAGTTTTGGGGCAATAACTTTTGGATCTCACCAAAGTACGGTTGACACCAAAAAAAAAATTAGCACAATTTAAATTTAGCCCCACGACTAAAAACTAAATGAGCACATGCGACAATGAGATGGGTTCTAATCAAACACACAAGAAACAAATATATCCATTAAAAGTAAAAAAAAAAAAAATGAAATATATCAATTCGAAGTAATTAAAGAAATAAAGACGAAATTAGCTTATGCAAAAAATGCTCAACTTACCTGAAAAGTCTGCCATCATGTCACTGGTGTTTGTCATTTTCAGTGATCTGTAAAAATACAATCGACACACATGAAATTTGATTCTTCTTGCCAGCTTTCTCAAATTTGAGTGGTGTCCGCTAAGGACGCAGTAAGTTACATTGCTGGCACTGCCCATCTGTTATCAACATACGCCTAAGTTATTTTTAAAGACTATTTTTACAAATTAGTTTTCAATTAATACTTCTAGAAAAAAATATGTTTAAAATAAGAATTATATCATATTTACTTCTAATTCTACTATATCTACTTGTAATTCTACCATATCTACTTGTAATTCTACGATATATAGTTGTAATTCTACGATATCTACTTGTAATTCTACCATATCTACTTGTGATTCTACAATATCTACTTGTAATTCTACCATATTGACTTGTATTTCTAATAATGTCTGTACTTTAACGTATTCTAAAAAAAAAAAATTGTAGTGCACTGCACCCACTCTCGCCCCTTTTCCCACCATTTCGGAATCCCTCCCGCTCCATTTATAAATTGCATGTTATAATATAAAAAACGTTTGCACAAATATAGCAAAACAAAAACAAACAAAAACAGGCAATAATTAGTTATATGAAAGTGCAGTTCACCAAGTTCATATTCAATCTAAAAACTGTCGCTCATAGTCATACGACAACCTGTTCCACTGAGCACAACGGGTAAACATGTTACCCATCTCAGACGTTGCCAATCTATTTAACTCATCTATATATTATGTGTAAGATGTTTGCTTTACATTATCTATGTTTGTAAGATGCTTGCTTCATGATTACAAAAAAATTTTTTAGTAATGTTTTATTATAATTTTAATTTACTGTAGCGTATTTGTATGGTGAACGAACGGACAGGACATCAGCTTAGTTTCTTTCTCTTTATTTTCTCTTTACTTTAATAAATTTTTTGTCTATTTTTGTCTAAATTTTTTTTATCCAATCAATCCAGGGGGGGGCAAGTGCCCCCTTGCCCCTACCTGCGGGCGCCCATGCCTCCACTCCACCCCAACCTCCAATAAATTTAATCAGGATTCAATGCCATTTTAATTTATTTTTTTAATATTGATATAAGTAGTCTATCAAGGTAAACTTGCAATGAATTAAAGTATTTTCAGATTAATTTGTAGGATGGCACCAAACGAGACAACAATTATTTAATCAAATATGCAGCTCCTATTTTTTTCTTTTAAGTCAAACAATTTCCCCAGATTTCGCAAGTAAATTAAAAATGATATATGTTTTTTTTAAACCCACAAACTTAAGAACCATGTCCGTCTAGAATCTGCTAGAAACGGTTTTGTAGATGAAAAGCCATTGGCAACCACATCCACTCTTCACTTATGAAGTAGAGACGAAAACAATTTTATGGTTAGGGGTCGTCACAACATGAAGAATGGTATTAGAGGGTCGGGGCATTAGGAAGGTTGAGAACCTCTGTTCTAATAGTTACTGGAACCTAAATTTATGTAATAGGTATCGGAACCTGAGTTTTGACAAATCTGAATCGTCGATGACGGTCGACGGAAAAAAGAGGGTGGGTGTGGGCGGCGGGGGGGGGGGTGTTAAACTGCAAAACGTTTAGAGAAAGCGGTGATTATTTATTCATGTCAAGAACGCTAAACATTGATTTTGAACTCTTTGGAACATTGCGAAATAGCTAATAATTCCATGAACTCCTTTTTAAAATTCACTTGTAAATGCGAATATTTTAAATGTTTTTTTTAATCCCCAATGCTTGGGTAGCATGATGGCGATACCATTATAACGATTTTTATTTTATTGTCTTATTCACGTTGCTCAAAAAATTAAATAAAAGCTTTAAAATACGCTTTTATGTTTACATTAAAAAGTTTTTAAAAAGGTTTTATATCTGATTCTATTCACGTGGATATTTTAAATTGATTTTTATTATAAACTAGAATAAATGATCCGATGTTATCGGGAAAATAAAGGTTGGTCCATTGCGATAATTTCTATCTGCTATTGCAAAAACTCATCACAATTCCTACCTTTAAAAAGAAGTATCTATGAAATGATGTTACGTTTCTAACATCATTAAGTTTTGAGAAGTATCTGCTATATATTTTACACCGACCCTACACCCGTTCACGCCCCTAAACTACCCTCCCCCCCTCTAAACATGACCTTAAATTACCCAATCTAAATTGTCACCAATTATATTACTTTTGTCATTAAAAAGTTAATTGAGGGACGATTTCTACGCCAGAGAAATATTTTAGATTTACCCCTTTTCGATCCCTTGACTTAAAACTTTTTTCCTCTAAAGATTGTTAAAAACATAATCTTAAATTTATAACAAAAACTCTATTAATGCTATAAATTATTTTATATCAAAGGAGTTTGAATATATTTATAGATTCATCAAAACTTTTGCATTGTTTTTTTAAATTATACATTATCAGAAAATCGTAAAACAAAGAATTCTTTTATCTAAAGAAGAATCTGGCAACAGTTTTTCACGTCCTTAACAGATTTGAGAGATTCTTTTTTTTTTTTAATTGTTTATCTCATAAAATACACACCCACTTTAATTTTTGCAAAGTAAAAAAAAAAAGTATATTTTTTTAAAGAAAATATTAACCCATCTCTATTTTTCAAAATTAAATTTTCAATTGTGTAAAATAATTGGGTTTTGATATTCATGGGTATACTTAGATAAATGTACCACGTTTTGTTAACGCCATCGATTTTCGTAATTGGTAAAAATATGTTTATTTGTAAAAAGAGAATGTAACATCTCTTTTTTCCACAAGTGTAATACCATAGGATTTAAATATATGGTCATCCACATAAGAATGTACACATCCTATTTCCTACCTCCAACATATATGTGTCACAAATGACTGGGTCGGGGGTTAACAACAGAGCTCCATTGTTCTTCAGATAACTTATGGGATGAACGGAAATTGCTGTGATCTTAGGGAGGGAACTGTTGGGCGCATGGGGGTAAGGCTAATACATTCTCGTATCTTTTAGATTAAGGGGATGCTTCTCTCCATAACATTATGTCTCGGATTTCCCAGACTTCGTGTGACAACTTTGGGGTTGACGACGGAAGTTCCTAATTGACCGGAAATGAGGGGGGGTATAGATGGGTTAATTGCCAGCATTCCTGGACCACCTAGGGAGGTAGAGAATGGTATATAACATAGAACTCTTCGTGGCATAGAGAGGGGAGAGATTCGTGGACGGTCGTTCTGTTGTAACAGACGTAGTATTACTAGCCGTAGTCAGAGATAGAATTAGGAATAGATAGCGAAGTGTTAACAGTTAGAAAGGAGACATTACAATCTTATTATAGTGATCAATACATCTTTTACTTATGACTGTTAATGAGGAGTTGTTTATTCATTCATTCGTGTTCTGTGTTCTCTTGGTCGTACTTCTCAACGCCTGGATTAGTGAACCATCACAGAGAGGAACGGCCCAGTACTATTCATAACACCACCAAAACCACGTGGTACATGACCATAAGTACGGCCATTACCTCATAATACCATCTCATCTGTGACATTCTGGGGGCTCGTTTCCGGGGTCCAGACACAACGAGAGGACGACGAAGATGCCAGTTACAAGTTTGAGTGAGATATTGGCTTTAGTAGATGCTCTACAGCTTAGAGGAGATGAGAGGAAAGAATACATCGAGAGAGAGGTGAATAATGTTAGAGAAAGAGAAGCCGCGGAGAAAGCAGCTGAAAGAGAGGCGGCAGAGAGGGCCGCCGAGAGAGCAGCGGCAGAGAGGGCAGCTGAGAGAGAGGCTGCAGAGAGGGCAGCTGATAGAGAGGCGGCAGAGAGGGCGGCTGATAGAGAGGCGATGTTAGAAGCCAAGAGGTTGGAACAAGCCAGTGGTTGGAGTCCCAACGGTTCTGATAGTCGACCTAAGCAGCCCAAGCTTCCACCTTTCGTAGATGGAGTGGATCCATTAGATGGATGGCTCACCAGATTTGAGCTATTCGCCAAGACTAGCAAATGGCCAGTAAGCGACTGGGCGCTGTCACTTAGCGCGCTTCTGTCTGGGCGTGCTTTAGAGGAGTATTCGAGAATGCCCTATGAAGATGCACTAGATTATGAAAAGGTGAAAGAGGTGCTGCTAAAGAGATACAACCTTACAGAGGATGGATACAGAATCATGTTCAGAGAGAGTAGGCCACAGGCAGACGAGTGTCCGGCCGTATTTATCGGAAGGTTGAGGAATTACCTCAAGAAGTGGATTAGTCTGTCGAAGACAGAGAATACATTTGAATGTATTATGGACATGTTCATCAAGGAGCAATTCATGAGTGTGTGTCCCGTTGATTTGGCTACTCACTTAAAAGAGAGAAGAATTGATAGTCTTGATGAAGTAGCGAGAGTAGCAGAGCTATTTCTCGAGGCAAGGAGGAGGGGCTTCAATGATAAGCCTCACTTGTCGCAGTTGGAGGTTAGGAGAAACGCTACGAGCAATAGAGGAGATGAAGAGCAGAAGACATGGTCTGGTCCAATGAGGGCATATAGTGGCATTAGGGGACAGACGAAACCTGACTTCAAGTGTTTTGTCTGTCATAAGAGTGGACATATTGCGAGGAACTGCCCTAATGTAAGTGAATCGAGAAAAACTGAGTCCAAAATGGCTGCATCAGCACTATTTAGTCCTGGGCTGCACCTTGCAGGCAACAGGCGACAAAATAAAAGTCAAAGATTGTCCAAAGGAGATAAAAAGACTGACACAAAGATAGATGTCAAATGTGGTGTGGAGATCGGTGAGATAGATGTCAAATGTGGTGGGGAGATCGGTGAGCAAGACAATGAAACGACAAAGAAGAGGAACTTGCCGATTCTAGAAGGCTTGGTCGGGTCTACTAAAGTTGAGGTGCTGAGAGACACTGGGTGTGAAGCAATAATTGTTAAGCGGAAGTATGTAAGGGATGACCAGCTAACAGGTGGAGTAGGATTCATTGAATTAATGAACACAGACATTGTAAAAGCAGAAAAGGCAGTCATCGACATAGCAACGCCGTACCTTAGTGGCAAAGTAGAGGTGTTCTGTGTTTCGAAATCCATAGTAGACCTTATAGTGGGGAACGTGTATGGCGCGAGGGGTGCTGATGACCCAGATAAGACAATGACAGTGGCCATGGTGACAACCAGAGCGCAAGATAAAAGGGTCAAAGATGTATCGCCTTTAAAAGTTCCTGTTGTGGAAACGCACCCGGAGGTGAGTCGTGATACGCTCATACAGCTGCAACAAGACGACCCTGTCATTCGCTCGCTGCCTCTAGAGAATGATTCAGAACAAAGGAACAATTCGGTCTTTGATTTTAAAGATGGCATAGTTTATAGAGTTTTCAAAGACAAGAAACGGGGAGGCACAATCAGACAAGTTGTATTACCAGAATCTCTCAGACTGCGAGTCATGTCAGTTGCACACGACAGTATAACTGGTGGTCATCTTGGAGTTGGCAAGACAAAGGAGAGGATCCTGAGCAATTTCTTTTGGCAAGGAATGAGCAGTGACGTAAAGGAGTACTGCAAGTCATGTGATATTTGCCAGAAAACTACAAAGAAAGGATCAGTACCAAGAGTTCCAATGCAAAAAGTCCCCGTGGTTGACGTCCCTTTCAAACGAGTGGCCATCGACTTGATAGGGCCTATTGTTCCGGCAAGTGAAGCCGGTCACCGTTACATTTTGACACTTGTTGACTATGCTACCAGGTATCCGGAGGCGGTACCGTTAAAAAGGATCGACACAGAGACCGTCGCAGAGGCACTAGTGGACATGTATAGTCGTTTGGGAATCCCTGAAGAAGTCTTAAGTGACCAAGGCTCACAGTTCACATCGGAGTGTATGAAAGAGGTGAGCAGGATGCTGGGTATCAGACCACTTACCACTACACCCTACCACCCCATGGGTAATGGATTAGTCGAGAGATTCAATGGGACATTAAAAACCATGTTGAAACGCTTGTGTAACAAACAGCCCAGGCAGTGGCATCGCTTTATAAACGCAGCGTTATTTGCATATAGGGAGGTGCCACAAGAGTCAACTGGATTTTCTCCTTTTGAGCTGCTTTACGGGCGTAGCATCAGAGGCCCTATGCATGTCTTACGACAGTTGTGGACCCAAGATATTCGAGATGAAGAGGTGAGAAATAGTTACCAGTACGTAGTTGATCTAAGAAAAAAGATAGATGACACACTGACGTTGGCTCAAGAGGAGCTAAGCAAAGCCCAAGGAAGATACAAACATTACTATGATAGAGGGACGAGAGTTAGAAAATTCGTGGTAGGTGACAAGGTTCTGGTGTTGCTTCCAACCAAGGTAAACAAATTGTTGATGCAGTGGAAGGGACCATATCTGATAACCGGAGTCGTAGGGCCCTGTGACTATTGTGTCGAAATGAAGGGAAAAAAGAGGACGTTTCATGCAAACCTACTGAAGGAATACGTGTCTCGTGGCACAAATCAAAGAAAAGAGGCAATTATTGAGAATATTGATTGTGTTCAAAGTGAAGAAAAATCAGAGACATTGCTAGTAGCTGGCGTCGGAGTGATAGAGGACTATGAAGAGGATGACGAAAGTGGACGCACCGAGGTTATGCCTGAACTTGGGGTGTGGTCACAGAAAGAGTCACACCAAGATGTACGGTATGGCGAGCAGTTAACCGCCGAACAGCGTCAACAAATCACTGAATTAATAAAGGAACATCAGATGATCTTTACTGACAGACCAGGGGCCACTAATTTGAGTGTACACTCTATCAAACTGACATCAGATGCCCCCGTCCGATCCAGGCCATACCCAATTCCTTATGCTGTTCGTGATACCCTCCAGGCGGAGCTGTTTGAAATGGAGAATCTAGGTGTTATCCGCAAGAGCGCATCACCTTATGCCTCTCCCGTGGTTGTGGTGAAGAAAAAGGATGGCTCAAACCGAGTCTGTGTTGACTATCGGGGCTTAAACAAGATAACTGTTTTTGATCCAGTGCCAGTGACTTCACCGAATGAAATATTCCATAACACTTCGAAAGCTAAATATTTCAGCAAAATTGACCTTAGCAAAGGATATTGGCAGATTCCCGTTGAACCTAAGGACATCCATAAAACGGCATTCGTGACTCCAGATGGTCATTATGAGTTTTTGAGAATGCCGTTTGGAATGATGAATTCTGGAGCGACGCTGATTCGGGCAACCCGACGACTGCTAGATGGAATGAAAAACGTGATTAGCTACGTGGACGATTTGCTAATCTACACCCGTACTTGGGAAGAACATTTAGAGACACTGAAGGAATTATTTAATCGCTTGAAAGTGTCCAATCTGACTGCGAGGCCCACCAAATGCGTATTTGGGGCCGTCGAGGTGGACTTCGTGGGACACAAATTATCACTGGGAACACTGGGGCTACAGGAAGACAACGTTAACAAAGTCAGGCAGGCTCCGAGACCAACTACGAAAAAGGAGGTCCGTTCCTTCCTTGGTCTCACGGGGTACTACAGGGACTTCGTACCAAACTATGCGACCCTCGCCTCCCCATTAACGGCTCTGACTAAAAAGGGTCAACCAGACAAAGTAAAATGGGGAGACGACCAGGAAAAAGCATATGACGCCCTGAAAGAAGCGATCACCACACGTCCAATCCTACGCATCCCCAACATGGATAAACTTTTTGTTTTGAGGGCCGATGCATCTGATGTGGGACTTGGAGCTGCCCTTCTTCAGGAAGATGATGACGGGTTACTTCATCCCGTTGCCTTCGCTAGCAAGAAGCTCTTGGGAAGAGAGACCAGGTATTCTACAATCGAGAAAGAGTGTCTGGCGATAGTCTGGGCCATAAAGAAGTTTGAACTATATCTTTACGGAAAGCAGTTCATCCTACAAACCGACCATCAGCCACTTCAGTACCTTAGCACGGCCCGATTCGTGAGCGCTAGGATCATGAGATGGGCCATGTTTCTACAGAGCTACAGTTTTTGTCTGCAGTCCATTGCTGGGGTGAATAATGTGGAGGCAGACTTTCTAAGTAGACTTTGCTGTTAGAGTCTTGTGTTTTCTGAGATTTACGTCATGGCGAGATTCGACTTAAGACTATATTTTAATTGTTCCTCGACATTGTGTGTGTGGGAAGGAGACACGGACTTACTAATCTAAGACGGAGCAGATGTTTACGAAGACACTTTAGTCTTAAATATTGCATTTTGTATGTTATTTTATGTTCACATTATTTTGTTTTATTATTGATTACCATGCATGGTTATGACTGATGTTACCTATGACGACGTTTAGAGTAGGCAACACGAGACAAGGCGGCGCAGTAGGAAGGGGAGGCGTAGTATGAGTTATGGAAAGTCATTTGTTTGGGTAGTTATGAAATTTGTCAGTTTTTGAAAAATTTCTTGAAGGGGGGACATATGTCACAAATGACTGGGTCGGGGGTTAACAACAGAGCTCCATTGTTCTTCAGATAACTTATGGGATGAACGGAAATTGCTGTGATCTTAGGGAGGGAACTGTTGGGCGCATGGGGGTAAGGCTAATACATTCTCGTATCTTTTAGATTAAGGGGATGCTTCTTTCCATAACATTATGTCTCGGATTTCCCAGACTTCGTGTGACAACTTTGGGGTTGACGACGGAAGTTCCTAATTGACCGGAAATGAGGGGGGTATAGATGGGTTAATTGCCAGCATTCCTGGACCACCTAGGGAGGTAGAGAATGGTATATAACATAGAACTCTTCGTGGCATAAGGAGAGGGAGAGATTCGTGGACGGTCGTTCTGTTGTAACAGACGTAGTATTACTAGCCGTAGTCAGAGATAGAATTAGGGATAGATAGCGAAGTGTTAACAGTTAGAAAGGAGACATTACAATCTTATTATAGTGATCAATACATCTTTTACTTATAACTGTTAATGAGGAGTTGTTTATTCATTCATTCGTGTTCTGTGTTCTCTTGGTCGTACTTCTCAACGCCTGGATTAGTGAACCATCACAGAGAGGAACGGCCCAGTACTATTCATAACACCACCAAAACCACGTGGTACATGACCATAAGTACGGCCATTACCTCATAATACCATCTCATCTGTGACAATGTCCTCCTACACAACTGTTTGCCAAGTGGACGGTGCCCGGCGATGTCCTCCTACACCACTGTTTGCCAAGTGGACGGTGCACGGCGATGTCCTCCTACTCCGCTATTTGCCAAGTGGACGGTGCCCGATGATGTCCTCCTACACTGCTATTTGCCAAGTGGAGGGTGCCCGGTGATGTCCTACTACACCGCTATTTGCCAAGTGGACGGTGCCGTGTGATGTCCTCCTACACAACTATTTGCCAAGTGGACGGTGCCCGGCGATGTCCTCACACATCACTATTTCCCAAGTGGACGGCGCCCGGCGATGTCCTCCTACACCACTATTTGGCAAGTGGACGGTACCCGGCGATGTCCTCCTAAACCACTATTTGCCAACTGGACGGTGCCTGGCGATGTCCTCCTACATCACTATTTGCCAAGTGGACGATGCCCGGCGATGTCCTCCTACACAACTGTTTGCCAAGTGGACAGTGCACGGCGATGTCCTCCTACACCACTGTTTGCTAATTGGGCGATGCCCGTTGATGTCCTCCTACACAACTATTAGCCAAGTGGATGGTCCCCGGTGATGTCCTCCTAAACCACTATTTGCCAAGTGGACGGTGCCCGGTGATGTCCTCCTAAACCACTATTTGCCAAGTGGACGGTGCCCGGCGATGTCCTCCTACACAACTGTTTGCCAAGTGGACAGTGCCCGGCGATGTACTCCTACACCACTGTTTGCTAAGTGGGCGGTGCCCGTTGATGTCCTCCTACACAACTATTAGCCAAGTGGACGGTGCCCGGTGATGTCCTCCTAAACCACTATTTGCCAAGTTGACGGTGCCCGGCGATGTCCTCCTACACAACTATTTGCCAAGTAGACGGTCCCCGGTGATGTCCTCCTACACCACTATTTGCCAAGTGGACGGTGCCCGGCGATGTCCTCCAACACTACTATTTGCCAAGTGGACGGTGCCCGGCGATGTCCTCCAACACTACTATTTAACAAGTGGACGGTGCCCGGAGATGTCCTCTTACACCACTATTTGCCAAGTGGACGGTGCCCGGCGATGTCCTCCTACACCACTATTTGCCAAGTGGACGGTGCCCGGCGATGTCCTCCTACACCACTATTTGCCAAGTGGACGGTGCCCGGTGATGTCCTCCCATTCGTTGATTTCCCTCACGCTCCTTTTGCAAACTTCCTTAATTCTCAACCGTGGCAGGCTATCAAGTCTTGCTCCTCCTCCCAACTTTCAACCAGATCCTTTGGAATACGGCCTTCCTCCATGTTCCTTAGACGGACTTACCAGCGATGACAACTCTTGCTATGAGCGGAGAACATGCGACACATTTTGGAACGTTCTATGTCTGTGACGTGTCATCGAATGCGCTAAATGCGACGCAGACATCTTTGGTGGAAGCTGTTGAATATCCGCTTATGACCGGCATGTGTGCTCCACATTTCTCTGTCATACAGGAGCATGCTAAACACAAATGCCTGATAGACGCCTAGGATGGTAAAATAAGTTTAAGATTACTCCACAACCAATGTTCCCGCTAAGGTTTGTTGGTTCTTGTGCAAAATCATACAGCTGTGTGCAAAGTTTTGCAGCATCAATTTTTTGTGTGCAAAATTTTACAGCCTTCAAACACACACTTACATGGAAATTTGCTGCGCGGTACCCTAAACTGCTGCGCGGCGTCTGTGAGATATCTGCTCGCTCGCGCAGCCGCGCAGCCGCGCAGCTTAAAGGAAACATTGTCCACAACCACTTTAAATTTAACCATAGCTGATTCGTCAACGAAGAGTGAGCTAGAGATGTTGGATCCAAGAAATCCTCAACTACTGACAGGTTTTTGTCCTCAGTAGTTATGTTTGGAGGTTTATGTAAATAAGATTTAGATACTTATAAGTAATCCTCAAATATAAATTCTTGTCCCCAAAAGACATTATTTAAGAACATTTAAATAAATTTTAAAAAATTATCGTTATTTTTGAAGGCAAGATTAGTTGTCCGTTCCGGTTAATTAATTTAGATTTCCAGATAGAGTTTCAGTTCCGTAAATGAATTCACACATGGTGAAGAATTGTTATAATTTAGAATGCATGATTTATCCCAACTGATTTATAATACACACATAAAAGGAATAATTTTTGAATAACGCAATGCGGGAATAGTTCATTTCAGCATCGGATAGACATTATTAATGCAAACACCCCACCCCCCCCCTCTCACTCTGTCTGAAGAAAAAGACGGGGGAGGGGGGTGAGGCAATGTTTCTTTGCACTTTTAGCGCCTTAACCTAGAGAAGCCAACTATGAAAAAAATAAATCAGCAACTGAATAAAACCGTTCTTGTTTAGTGGAACATCTCTATGCCAAATACAAAACTGTAGCCCGTGGTTTCAGCATTTCTAAAAATGTTAAGTTTTGCGGACCAGTGGACAAGATTCAAACTGCATCAAGGCCCGGTGCCAGTTTGATTTATAGCGTTTTCCTTTTTTCTTTTTCTTTTTTTTTTTTTGGACCGGTGCCGGTCCGCAGGCCACCATCTGGGGACAGCTGCTTTATATAATGTAAAGATCACATAAGATGTTCTTTGAAATACTATGAGCGCGATATTCAGCTCATTACACGTCTGTAATAAAGTTCCCTGAGTCACATCTAGTTCCAAGATCCCTGGTTCCCATTCAGGACGTGCTGCGATCCCGTAAGTGTGTCAAGGACAATGAACACAAACACAGCATGTTCCCGCTTGGAGTTTCCCAGGGAAACGAAAGTAGGCCAAGTCCACTGACAGAACGTGTGCTGTGTTTGTGTCGTGTTCAACGGTGTTTCCCAAACTTGTAAGTTTGACGGACCAATGAACACGTTTGATATTTGAGTCAGGGAAATGTCCCATATTTATCAATTACACTTTTTTTTATTCGACCATAACTGTTCATGATATGCGGACCGGCAATTTAGGGTTCGTGGACCGGCCACGGTCCGCTAACCACCATTTGAGAAACACTGATGTTGAGACTTTGACAGAGTTTGTCTCTAACGTGTGCTGTGTTGGCGTCGTGTTGGAGACCTTGACTCACTGAGTTGGTTTCGGTTGAGAAGTGATATATTAAACTGTTATTTTGAAAGTAATCTGAATGATGTTTATAAAAGAATCCATTCTTTGAAAGTTAGCTAGCAGCATGGACGGAAGAAAACTGGAAGGACAGAGACGGTTCGTGGTAAGGGGGGGGGGGGGTGGGG
>CAXITT010000076.1:9084-46348 GCA_964033795.1 Lymnaea stagnalis
TATAAATAATAGGCTTATTCCTTATAAATAATAGGCTTTATTCCTTAGATATAATAGGATTTATTCCTTATAAATAATAGGCTTATTCCCTAGAAATAATAGGCTTATTCCTTATAAATAATAGGCTTATTCCTTATAAATAATAGGCTTTAATCCTTATAAATAATAGGCTTATTCCTTATAAATAATAGGCTTATTCCTTATAAATAATAGGCTTATTCCTTATAAATAATAGGCTTATTCCTTAAAAATAATAGGCTTTAATCCTTATAAATAATAGGCTTATTCCTTCTAAATAATAGGCTTATTCCTTATAAATAATAGGCTTATTCCTTATAAATAATAGGCTTATTCCTTAAAAATAATAGGCTTTAATCCTTATAAATAATAGGCTTATTCCTTATAAATAATAGGCTTATTCCTTATAAATAATAGGCTTTATTCCTTAGATATAATAGGCTTATTCCTTATAAATAATAGGCTTTATTCCTTAGATATAATAGGATTTATTCCTTATAAATAGTAGGCTTATTCCCTAGAAATAATAGGCTTATTCCTTATAAATAATAGGCTTATTCCTTAAAAATAATAGGCTTTAATCCTTATAAATAATAGGCTTATTCCTTATAAATAATAGGCTTATTCCTTATAAATAATAGGCTTATTCCTTATAAATAATAGGCTTATTCCTTATAAATAATAGGCTTTAATCCTTATAAATAATAGGCTTATTCCTTATAAATAATAGGCTTATTCCTTATAAATAATAGGCTTATTCCTTATAAATAATAGGCTTATTCCTTAAAAATAATAGGCTTTAATCCTTATAAATAATAGGCTTATTCCTTATAAATAATAGGCTTTATTCCTTAGATATAATAGGATTTATTCCTTATAAATAATAGGCTTATTCCCTAGAAATAATAGGCTTATTCCTTATAAATAATAGGCTTATTCCTTAAAAATAATAGGCTTTAATCCTTATAAATAATAGGCTTATTCCTTATATATAATAGGCTTATTCCTTATAAATAATAGGCTTATTCCTTATAAATAATAGGCTTATTCCTTATAAATAATAGGCTTATTCCTTATAAATAATAGGCTTATTCCTTATAAATAATAGGCTTTATTCCTTAGATATAATAGGATTTATTCTTTATAAATAATAGGCTTATTCCCTAGAAATAATAGGCTTATTCCTTATAAATAATAGGCTTATTCCTTATAAATTATAGGCTTATTCCTTAAAAATAATAGGCTTTAATCCTTATAAATAATAGGCTTATTCCTTATAAATAATAGGCTTTAATCCTTATAAATAATAGGCTTTATTCCTTATAAATAATAGGCTTATTCCTTATAAATTATAGGCTTATTCCTTAAAAATAATAGGCTTTAATCCTTAGATATAATAGGATTTATTCCTTATAAATAATAGGCTTATTCCCTAGAAATAATAGGCTTATTCCTTATAAATAATAGGCTTATTCCTTATAAATAATAGGCTTATTCCTTATAAATAATAGGCTTTATTCCTTAGATATAATAGGATTTATTCCTTATTTTATTATCCGAATAAGGTTATAAATAATAGGCTTATTCCTTATAAATAATAGGCTTTATTCCTTAGATATAATAGGATTTATTCCTTATAAATAATAGGCTTATTCCCTAGAAATAATAGGCTTATTCCTTATAAATAATAGGCTTATTCCTTATAAATAATAGGCTTTAATCCTTATAAATAATAGGCTTTATTCCTTATAAATAATAGGCTTATTCCTTATAAATTATAGGCTTATTCCTTAAAAATAATAGGCTTTAATCCTTATAAATAATAGGCTTTATTCCTTATAAATAATAGGCTTATTCCTTATAAATAATAGGCTTATTCCTTATAAATAATAGGCTTTATTCCTTAGATATAATAGGATTTATTCCTTATAAATAATAGGCTTATTCCCTAGAAATAATAGGCTTATTCCTTATAAATAATAGGCTTATTCCTTATAAATAATAGGCTTTAATCCTTATAAATAATAGGCTTATTCCTTATAAATAATAGGCTTATTCCTTATAAATAATAGGCTTATTCCTTATAAATAATAGGCTTTATTCCTTAGATATAATAGGATTTATTCCTTATAAATAATAGGCTTATTCCCTAGAAATAATAGGCTTATTCCTTATAAATAATAGGCTTATTCCTTATAAATTATAGGCTTATTCCTTAAAAATAATAGGCTTTAATCCTTATAAATTATAGGCTTATTCCTTAAAAATAATAGGCTTTAATCCTTATAAATAATAGGCTTTATTCCTTATAAATAATAGGCTTTATTCCTTATAAATAATAGGCTTATTCCTTATATATTATAGGCTTATTCCTTAAAAATAATAGGCTTTAATCCTTATAAATAATAGGCTTTATTCCTTACAGCAGTGGTTCTTAAAAAAGGCTTTACAACCACATGGATGCAGTGGGCTGGTCCAGGGGGGAGGGGCGCTAAAAGCCTTTGGAAAATATTGGGGGCTCGGGGATTCCCAAACGAGGTGCTGAGCAGGGCCGTCACGTGGCCATGCAACCCTGCGGCGCAGGAGTGTTCGGAAATTTAAACGGGACTTAATTTGTGACAGCAGAAAAAAAAATAAGTAACAGCATTTAATGCAGGGGGGCACACAAAACGAAAAATGACAGATGTCATTCAATGGTCAAGCGGCTCTGGCGCTGTGGCTGGTTATCAGGGATATCAGTGGATATGTCTTTAAAAATTAAAGGCATAATTAAAAATTCACCATCTTGATTGCCGGTATCAAATCAGAGTCGTTGATAAACAGACTAAGATCATTTTTAAACATTCACTCACAACAGGGCTCTGGAAATGTTCTTTGACTTATCTTGTAAACGGAAGCACCATCAGTCCTTGGCAGCAATTAATATGAACACATCGCTAGACACAGTAAGTAAGTCGTTTCTAGAAATTATTGCAAAACCTATTTGTTAAAAATCAATTAGTTCCAAACCAAATTGCACGAAGGAATGTTGCTCGATACGAAGAGGTTCCATCGCTTGATCAAATTAATTAACTTATTAAAATTAATCAGTAATTAAAAAAAAAAACACGAATACTTTTATTAAATACACATATTGAACTTTTAAGCTTCCGTGTTTAAAGGTCTACAGTTAATTTCACAAATATTTAATTTGAAAAACTAACAATTGGTTAAGACAAGTGGGTGCTCATGATGTGTTAATGGTCCCAATGGGGGTGGTGATCGGAAAAAAGTTTGAGAACCGCTGCCTTAGAGGCATTCATACTATTTGAATACGATGTTCACATGATTTGTGTTGACCAGGATACAGGTCTTGTCAGGATGGGCAGAATTAAACCCTGGTAGGTGCTAGAAACGTATGGAGTAAATCACAGTAAATGTACAGCTCCTCGATACTACAAACATGGCACTCCATACAAGAAGCGTCACTGCTGTACATAGGCCAAATAGACTCCCTGGGTGATCTGAAGTAAAGACAAATCCGGAGTCTGACGGGGCTTCGTCCCCTTGCCGTTGATGCTCATTATATACATGGACACAATGGCAAGGGATCGCCCAGCTAAGTTCCGAGACACTCAATGAACTGCCATTGGCAGGCGATGACCGATGTATCCAGAACGTTACCACGGAACAGGTGCAGAGCCATGATGATATACTGAACAGTACCTGCGAACTTAATGTAATGAAAATAAGCAAGGCTGATACTGAGGTCATGTCAGAGGGCCGAGGCCATGTCCGAAGGCCGATGTCATGTCAGTAGGCCGAGGTCATGTCAGTAGGCTGATGCCATGTCAGTATGCCTAGATCACGTCAGTAAGCCGATGTCACGCCAGTAGACCGGGGTCATATCAGCAGACCGTACACAAGAAAAGTGGACATGACTATCAGTGGTCAGCTTATCCGTAGAAACCAGCAGTTTAAATAACTTGGAAATAATTTCACCAAAGACGAACACAATGGTTAGAGAGATAGAGACATGTTTACGGTGGGTTAATGAACTCAGTTACCAAAACACCCTACTACTAAGAAACATAAGAATAGAGATGGAGGCCAAGCTAATTAACGCTGTGTTTGTCCCAGCCCTTACCTACCAGTGCGAAAACTGCGATCTCAATGGAAGTCTCGAGAGAAAATATTGACCGGCGATATGAGGCAAGCAGCTGCTAAAAGAATAAGGGATCCCATTCGGAAAGGTGAAAAGAAACAAATTATTGTTTCCATTATTAATCAGCCAGAGCATGACCCAACCATAAATTGATAGGTTTTGCAACCAACGTGTATTCCAAGCTTGCAATAGCAGTTTCTCTAGGATTAGGACCAAGGAAGACCAGGCCATCCGTAGATTGACTGTGTTTGGGTTACTGTAAAACTCCACAACATGAACCCCCAGGGGGCCTCACACCTTGATACAATCTGTCAACTTTATCCCCCCCCCCCCTCAAAGTCTCCCGGTATCACCTTACAGAAGAAGATAATAGAAAGTTAGTGGCAACCTTTCCATTACTAATGTATTCCAAGCTTGTAATAGCAGTTTCTCTAGGATTAGGACCAAGGAAGACCAGGCCAGCCGTAGATTGACTGTGTTTGGGTTACTGTAAAACTCCACAACAGGAACCCCCAGGGGGCCTCACACCTTGATACAATCTGTCAACTTTATCCCCCCCCCCCCTCAAAGTCTCCCGGTATCAACTTACAGAAGAAGATAATAGAAAGTTAGTGGCAACCTTTCCATTACTATCTCCATAATTTCTGGTGCTGCATGAACCACTGATTTAGAAGCCTTAAATAAGTGAATACCACCAGTGGGTGAAGGAATCACGCTGATGCGAATAGCCTTAGACTCCTATCAATCAACGATACTGGAGCCAAGCTGAACACATGACGCTTTGTCATTTCCTATTTCTCACACGCGAGTGTGCGACAGCTTGTTGGGCAGAAAGACAGAACGTGGTTGTGATAGAATGTAGGACGGAATGGACAGAAGAATAAGATAACGGGATGAAACAAGGACTGGGATATACAATTCAGAATATATTATTTATTTTACTAATTTAATTGATTAGATATGTGTCTCAGTTAAATCGATCGGTTAACTGCAAAGATCAGTTGAATGGCTGGGAATGGTCGAAGAATAAGTAATATAACCTTCAGCGATTCGGGTCTCTTAACTAACTATTGTCAATGCCTTTGCTAAGGGTTGGGGGATTTTCGCAAGCAGTCACGCCACCGTAGAAAAAGCGCGTCTTAACAACCAAGACACGTAACAGAAACCATGGCTTTTTAATGACCGACAAATATGAATGTAATAGAAACCATGGCCTTTTAATGACCGACAAATACGTATGTAATAGAAACCATGGCTTTTTAATGACCGACAAATACGTATGTAATAGAAACCATGGCCCTTTAATGACCGACAAATATGTATGTAATAGAAACCATGGCCTTTTAATGACCGACAAATATGTATGTAAAAGAAACCATGGCCTTTTAATGACCGACAAACATGTTCATAACAGAAACCACGTCCTTTTAACAACCGAGAAACAAGTTTATGAAAGAAATCCCAGGGCATTTCAACGAACAGCAAACATAGTTTTAATAGAAACCATGGCTTTTTAATGACCGACAAATATGTATGTAAAAGAAACCATGGCTTTTTAATGACCGACAAATATGTATGTAATAGAAACCATGGCTTTTGAACGAAAGAGGAAAAAAAATTGTATAAAATGAACCTTGAATTTTGAATAATTAGTGCTGAGTCAGGTGCATTTTTTATGTCCTGCTACTGGGTCCGGGTATTTTGGGACAATAACCGGTGGGTCCTAGTCCGCGTGTGTTACAATTCAGGACGAGGATTCTATGAGGATGAGAAATGTGTTAAACACCAATGGGTAAAAGTGAAAACTGAAAGTAATAGAACCAGTAGCGATAATGATGAATCGAATTGAAAGGATTTGCAACACTAATAAATTACTAATAACATAACAATAATAGAGTTCAGGGCGTTCAACAAAAAAACAACAACAACAACAACAAAAAAAAAAAAAAGTCTGCGGTTGCGTACCTCGGTGGGAGGGGAAAGGGGGTTGCACTAATTGGGATTCTTATAAAGTGCGTACTTGAATGCATATTTTTGTCGAGTAACTTTAGTACCCTCAGCTGATCTTTTTAACACCTGTACGTGTATCTGTAACTTTGATGCCTCATTTAATACGATTGTCTGACCCAAACGACCCTGATACACATTCCTCTCAAATATGGGTGTCCTTGTTAGTTAGAAACAACAATGGGGCACTGGTCTCATAGAATGGTGTGCAAACTCATCACCCTCTGATCAGTACGTATAAGTATAATGAGACATTAGTATTACATTGCCACCGATAAAATTCATCTAGTTTTTTTGCTATACATGGGTGAAAACAACAACATATCTTTAAGTGTCTTTTTTATAACGAATATGTTCATAATATAAACGAAAACTTTTGAACGTTCGCAACAATAGAACATGTCCCTGTATTGATCGTCTCATCGCTCTTTTAAAATCGAACATTTCAGAAAACAGAACTAAGAATCCTCTAGGGCAGGAGTCACCAAATTACGGCTTGTGGGCCAGATCCGGCCCGCGATATCATTTTATCAGGCCCACTGACGGTATTTAAATTTGCTTGATAAAAAATATGTGGAACACGAGACGTTGTAATGCAATTTAAATGTTATGTTAATAATTCTAAAAGATTTTCACATGTGCCGAGACCTCTTAGCTACTATGCGCCTTAATTTCACCATTTTTCAAGGATACATTTTTGTAGTTGTATCTAGATTTTCTTCTTTATTGTAATGTGTGCTTATTTCAAGCCATCCCAAGTTCTTTCCCGGCTCGTGGAATAGCATATGTCTGTTAGCAAACATTTTCAAAAATGAAGTGTGTACAGTCAACACATCGTATGAGGTCGACTGATGAACATTTGAAAGCAATTCTCTTGATTGGATGCATCAATTCCAAACCAAACATTGCTGATATCTTGAGAGCAAAACGTCACTTTCACAGATCTGAGTAACATTTTTTTTTCAGCTTTGCTTGTGAGATTCGGATATGTGCGCATTAGGTCTGATGCAACTGTCTTTTTGGTAAAGTCGCCTTCTTTGATAGCTTTTTCAGTAAAAGAATATGTTGGTTGTCTTTGTTTTTGTGCAGTGCCCACAATTTCCCCCATGATTAACATGGAGTACTAAACTTAGTTTTCAAGTCTTTTTTTCACCAGAGCTTTTGTTCTGGCTTTAAAGTATTGCACAGAATGATTATGAGGCCAACGTTCGCCATTTTTTCAGCTATACGGTCCACTGTAAAATGCGTTTGGTGACACCTGCTCTAGTGCAAAAGAAATCCGTTTTTTTCATAACGCCTACCGCACAATCTCTCGCGAACACGACATGCAGACCTGCTCAAGGCGTTCTCCGATTTCCGTGGACTGCCACTGGCATGCGTTCCGAAAAATAATAACTGGTTATTCTTCACATTAGCGACCGGTCCCTGCGACAATGTTGATCAACCCTGACCCTGCCAATACGTCACAATGGAAGGTTCTAGAAGCACTGTCATATAAGACGTCACATGCACCCAGTAATAATTAAACACAAGGTCATACTAAACAAACATTTATACTTAAACACAGTTATACTTAAACACAGTGATATTTAAAAACAGTAATACTTAAACACAGTTATACTTAAACACAGTTATACTTAAACACAGTAATCCTTAAACACACATAATTTGTTGTTCGTACATTTCAAAAAAACACTATCACATTTCGTGAAATCATCTTAGCGTGCAGAGTTGTCATTCGACACTGGTAAAACCAGTCTTAAACATCACAAAGCAGAAGTGAAGCTTTGCTGGGTAAGAAACTATTCTGGGCTTACCCAGCAATGTGACAATATTTAACCTCTAGATTCCTCTCCACGCGGATGTAATGAAGACAGCGGCTTTAGAAAGAAACATTCCAGCAAAACGCGGGGTTTTTCGTAAGCTGAATCCTGTGTCATTTCGTGGAGCGGCTGCTCCTACGTCCCGCGATGAGACACTAATGTTGCTGCCCCTTCCGTGATCCTGGTGTTAAGGTTCACTTGACAGACACTTGCTTTTGTAGTACACGTGTCGCACACACAGGGTCGGCAGGGCCAAATTTCAGGGGGCGTCATTTCGATCCTACACAAAATATGTGTTTAAATATTTGATTTCACGGAAAATACTTTCTTTTCCTTTTTTACAACCCATCGGGATGGATGGTGTAATAATAGCTTTCTTCGTGTCACTATTTCTTTTTACAACCCATCGGGATGGATGGTGTAATAACAGCTTTCTTCGTGTCACTATTTCTTTTTACAACCCATCGGGATGGATGGTGTAATAATAGCTTTCTTCGTGTGACTATTTCTTTTTACAACCCATCGGGATGGATGGTGTAATAATAGCTTTCTTCGTGTCACTATTTCTTTTTACAACCCATCGGGATGGATGGTGTAATAATAGCTTTTTTCGAGTCACTATTTCTTTTTACAACCCATGGGGATGAAGGGTAAAACAAGTTTTGAAATAAATATGTTGACATCCCAAACCAACATTTTATATATATATATATTTTAAAAAACTGTTTAAAACCGTTAGCCGTTTCTGTCGATATTTCAGATGTTTAATGTCAAAGTAAATTAGAAAATGTATGTTTGTGTGAGGGTGGTATGACGGGGAGAGAGAGAGAGAAATCAAATAAAGAGAGATAACGTGTAAAACAGAGAACTGTTGATGTTGAGGCATTTTTTTCAACCTAACAACAACATGAAGGCCTCGTAGGAAAGAAAAATCAATTTTACTATGAATCTAATGTTGAACCTATCAATTGAAGTTACCGAAACCTGTTATCATTTTGAAATCTTCAGTGTCATAGTTGATACTCTTATTAATTTTTTTGAAATAACTTTTTTTTTTTTTCAAATAAAATAAAACAACAGGGAATTAATTGTATAAAAAAATTATTTTCTCAAACCTTGTTGGAAATTTTATAGCTTTACAAAACTTGATTTAAAAAATGGGAATGAATAGGAAATTAATGAATTTTAATAAAGTGTCCGAAAATGTCTGCTGTACATGTCCTGCCATGCGAGAAATCAACACTGAACATTTTTAATTGTTGACGGTCAAGTTAATTGCTTTGGGGTTGTTGTTGTTTTCGTTTTCAGATAAGACAGTTTATTTTCGAAGTATGCTGACACATCCAGTCAGCGTTTTATCCGGAGAAAGAATTTTTCCATACTAAAATTGATTAAAACCCAGGAAACTCACATCTTTGGCTGTGATGTCAGCTGAAATGATGTTTCAATTTAACCGAATTTTGGAGATGTCCTTCTTGCAAAAGCGAGAAAAAAAATTCTACTAGAATTGTATACTAGTTTTGATTACAATACATTTTCTTTTTAAAATCCCATTTATTAACTTCAGTTTTGCTGGTGTGTTTCTGTAAGCCAAAAATATTTCGACGGCTAATGGACCCACTTCCCGTTATCCTATTGACCTGAAACTCGGCACTTAGACTCGTTACCGATGACAAAGCATTCTTTCAAGTTCTCATCCCAACTCCACCCACAATCCCACAAAGGTCAATTTTAACGCTACCAAAAGCCATTGATTTAACGAAATAAAATATCCGTATCATTGCGCGAAGTGAGATTCTTAAATATATCCCAAGTACGTTTGTTGCGAAATGTTTTCTCTTTGTTTTAAAGAAATAATTGGTGAAATTTTTTTATATATACGGTTTAAAAGCTTGCTTCGAAATTAGAATTTCAATATAATTCATAGTTGTGAGAAAAATATGCGGTTGCGATCCTGGAATGTGGGGGGGGGGCGGGTGGTGGTGGGGTGGGGGGGATACCAATTGAACCAATTGGCATTCTCATACAGTGCGTTACTTTTTTTATTTTATTATAAACAATTGATACATGAACATGGTTAAAGAGTCAAATAATACACGGGTCTCAATCTCGTAACATCCCGGCCTGCCTTTCGTTGATGTGAATTGTCAATGAGATTCCAAGGGTTCATTTCATTGAATAGAAAACCCGAAAATGTGAACGTTACTTTATGTCACACATCTGTAATAGGAAAAATGTGTTAATTCACATCCATTTATGCATAATTATACATAATTTTTCCTCAAAATAAAAATAAACTAGTCGACCCATGACGTAGCATACGACACAGAATTGCTCATTAACTATATTAATATTCTCATGTCACAACCACTTTTAAACCGAATATTTTTTAAACAGTACCTAGATTGAGACGATTTCATTTCCGAAAAGAAAATATTACGCACCAAACGCAATTGCGTTATTCAAAAGTTTATATATCATTTAGCGTAGTTATCGGGAATTCTATTTTACGCGCTAGTGAAATTCAATATTGAACCACCCTCTGGCGTATCTATAAATAGCCTGCGTGGTGCTTTAGCCGTCTTCTGTGACCTTTGCTGGCGAATCATATCTATAGATTGTTTATGCACATCCATTTATGCATAATTATTCATAATTTTTCCTCTACATTAAAATAAATTTGCAGAAAATGTCCTGATTGACTTGAATCTTTTGTTTATTGTGTGAACAAGGCCCACATCTCTTTACTTTATGATGTAGAGCTAGAAGTTAAGAATTTAAAAAAAAAAAAAAAAAAAATATTATTTGAGAACCCCCTCGTTTAGAAGGGAAGGGAAGAAAAATGAGACAGCAAAACTCATTTTAGAACCCATCTGATCATACTTGATACAATATAAGATAAATTATATGATACAATAGATCAGGCCTGTACAACTCAAAATGTAAGGCGGGCCGTAATGCTTTATGAAAACCTTGTGTGGGCCAAAAGAAAATAGGACATGTGGGAAAGCTAATAAGAAAATACTCAAAATAAACACAATTTCGTTACTTCGCGGGCCACAAAAAGGGTGCTGGCGGGCCGTATGTTGTGCAGGCCTGCCATAGATGATACAAAAGATGATAGAACATAGGATACAATAGATGATACATGAACCATACATGATATATTCCCTCAGAGATTCTCAAACTGGGGTCGAACGACCTTTACACAGGGACCGCCAAAGACCATCCGAAAACACAAATATGTGAAGTCGCAACGAAAATATGTTTATGGTTGGGGGTCACCACGACATGAGGAGCTGTATCAAAGGGTCGTGGCATTAGGACGGTTGAGAACCAATCCATTGCATGATACAACATGTGATAAAATTGATGTTCCAATAGATGACAGTACAATAAAGTCTAAGAACAGATGCTGTTACTGCCTATCTGGTGATAGAGGATATAAAACCGCATGGAGGGATTATGTCACGTGGGGGTGGGCGTTTGGTGGACCACACAGAGGGATTATATCACCTTTTGTCACTGCGTATCTGGTTATAGCTAATGTTATCGTGTTGCCACAGTGACAACCCGCTGTGTATCGTACGCTCCGGAAACGCTTGGTGTGAGGCTTAGTCACGGAGCAGCCAGTACAGCCAACAGCCTGGTGTCTCATCTTATCATTAAAAACATCGCCTGATAAAGGCCAAAGTCCGCTGAGGGTTTCTGGGAAACGGACATTGATTATCCTTACCCTTCCCTCCCCCAACCCTTTTTCCACTTCCGACGCCTGGTGTGTGCTTATCCTAGGCTCAGCTAAGCGACGGTGATGGGCATCATTGTTAAGTTATTACAAGCTCAATGAAAATGTGTACAACTTTCATTTCAAGCCAATTCTTTACGTCCACTGGTTGAGATCGGCCTACCGACATTGTAAAATAGACAATGAACAATAGCGCCATTAGTGTTGGTGTCGGGGGAGGGGGGGACGAGTTGGCGAACCGCACGGAGTTTTAATGTCACATGGCCATGGGGGTAAATTGATCAAATTTCCATGATCGTCGATCAATTTAACGTCGACGAAATTTCTTTCGATCAAATTTCCAGATACGTGTCACATGGGGGGGGGGATGGTCCGGGTAGGTAGGGTTGGTGGACCGCACTGAGGGATTATGTCACGTGGGGATGGGGTGGGTGGGGTTTGGTGGACCGCAAGGAGATATTATGTCACATTGGGGGTGGGGGTTTGGTGGACCGCACGGAGGGATTATGTCAAATGGGGTCGGGGTGGGTGGGGTTGGTGGACCGCACGAAGGGATTATGTCACATGGGGGTGGGGGTTTGGTGGACCGCACAAAGGGATTATGTCACATTGAGGGTGGGGGCTTGGTGGACCGCACGAAGGGATTATGTCACATTGGGGGTGGGGGTTTGGTGGACCGCTCGGACGCATAATGTCAAATTGGGTTGGGGTGGGTGGGGTTGGTGGACCGCACTGAGGGATTATGTCACGTGGGGGTAACTTGATACCAAAAATGGAAAAGCTCAAGTTGAACTATAATGTACGATAGAATAATGCCCACACCAGTGTGCCACGAGAGCAGGGTCGTATTAAAGCAGGATGACACAAGTGCAGGCTGTGACAGGAACAGGTCGCTACCAGAGCAGTATGTCACCAGAGGAGGGTGCCACCAGAGCAGGGTGCCACCAGAGGAGGATGCCACCAGAGCAGGGTGGCCCAAGGGCAGGGTGTCACCAGATAAGGGTGCCACTAGAGCAGCGTGCCATAAGAGCAGGGTGCCACCAGTGCAGGCTGCCATCAGAGCAGGGTGCCACCAGCGCAGGAAGCCACTAGACTAGCTTGCCATTAGAGGAGGATGCCACCAGACTAAGGTTCCCAAAGATCAGGACTAGAACACGGTGTAACCAGATTGGCACCGACCCGGGTTTTTTTGTGGTTTTTTTTGGGGTGGGGGGGGGGAAGTTTGTCCATGGGAAGGTATGGTTATTTGTACTACAGAATACTGAAGTACTCTTCACACAGTACTTACCATTGAATAGCACTCATAATGTTATAGTATGTGTGCTTACCTAATTTTGATATAAATGTAGCGTTGTGGTGACTACATCTTGTCTCACCCTTGCATGCATTTGATTTAGGGCTTGTCATTTAATGGCGGAAATCTATTGATAGAACCGCTGTAATCATCCGGGTACTCGGACCGGACAAAATGTAAACACTGTTCAGTACTACTACTTGTTTACAACCATAGTTTACGAAATATTTTACGCAATGTTTGTACTGCTTTTTTTTTTTTTTTATTAATGGAACTTTATTGCGTGTACGGCATATGTAACAGTGACTCTAGATACAAGGATCGAGCGAACGATATGCTGAAACACACTATCAGCTGCCATGTTTTAAGCGAGTTTACGAAATATTTTACGCAATGTTTGTACTGCTTTTTTTTTTTTTTTTGTTAATGGAACTTTATTGCGTGTACGGCATATGTAACAGTGACTCTAGATACAAGGATCGAGCGAACGATATGCTGAAACACACTATCAGCTGCCATGTTTTAAGCGAGATTTTTGCGGCGTTCTGAACTTAGTGACGCTTTGACGGTTTCCAGTCTGAGAACTGACAAACCCTATTGACGTCTCAGCGATTTAATGTGCAGCGCTGCATCTACCCCACCCCTCCGTTGATTGGAAAAAGGTTTGTTTACATTCTATTTTTTCTACTGTGTGCTATCCGGTGATGCAATGTCTAGAATTTCTTTTCTGGAGAGTGGTGACGTTGTCGGTGACCATCTGAGTGGATAATGGGTTGAAATAAAATTAACAAACATGTCGACCTTCAGTGTCTGATTTTAATTTTAACAATGTCGGTTTTATACACACTTCAAGGGTATACAGAGATAAGCAGATATTGCATGAAGGCTACACGCGACTGCGTAATATAAACAAAACTGGACTGCAATGAATACACAAGTTTGTGATCAGGATATATAATGCCGCCATGTAACCAGTGTAATAGGAAATAGGAGCCAGAATGATCAATTCATTGATCGTGGGCCATCAAAATAAAGAAGAAGAAGAAGAAATGCAACCAAAATGTTGCTACTACAAGTGGCAAGGGAGTTTGTCTACCAGCCAGTCGTGTGAAGCATATGTTACCACCACTGTGTGAAATCCGGCATTGCATAGAATGTCTGGGAATTATAAAAGAAGGCCTGAATTTTTTAGGCACAGTATGAATTTGTTTATTTTTCACACATTTCCTAAGCATTCTATACAACGCCTCTAAAATTCTATGCCCGACAATATATAGAATACCCCGCCATTCATGCTTAATTCTTTGCTCGGCGGTAGCGTGGCGATCGCGACATGTTATAGCTTGTGAATTATTTGTCGTACTTCATGAGGCTCATTAGGCCGCTGGCATGGTGGTCGGGAAAGAATGTTAAAAGAACTTTCACACAAGTATAAGAACATTACTCGTAATGATATTGAACTGTACCTCCACCTGTGTGAGCCATGTCAGAAGAAACAACAAAAGTGTCAACAAAGGTGTTTTGGTGAAGCCTATGGTCTTTTCTTAATTCAACTCCCGTGGTCAGTTCGATCTTATCGATGTTCAGTCCCATCCTCACAAGGAATATAAATTTATAATGGTGTACCAGGATCATCTCACAAAGTTTATAGTTCTGAGCGCTCTAATATGAAAGGGGTGGAAGGCCTGCACACACTCAAGTGGACATATTTACGCTGCTGGAGGTACACCAATTACACAGTCCAATAATGGCAGGGTATTTGCCAACAATGTGCTAAACAGCCAAAAGGAGAACTGGCCCAAGTTGAATATTGTCCACGGTAAACTGCGCCACTTACAAATCCATGGCAGTGTCGAAAGAGCTAACCAAGACATCGAAAACATGCTACGTGCTTGGATGAAAGCTGAAAAGCCTGACCACTGGACTGAGGGATTATGATTCGTCCAACTTATGGAGAACAGGGCCTTTCATACTGGGATGAAGAGAACGTCTTATGAAGCTCTGTTTACCTAAAAATCTAAAGTGGGCCTCGCAACGTCTTCCATACCCCAAGACGTTTTGCAAGACATACAGACTGAGGAAGAGCTTGAAAAAAATAATAAAAAGCGTATAAAAAACACAGTGGAAATAAACCAATCATCAGTTGCAAGATACAGAGCCTACTTCACAGAAGAGTGAAGAGAATGCAACCAATTATTGAGGAAACCAAACTGATTGTAATGGTATGGTTACCGAAGAGCCTTCTACTTCTGCTGTTTGTTGTGTCTGCTTAAAAGAAAGCAGCAGTGCTTATACACGCCGAAACTGTCACCGTAATGTTCATATTATCTGCGGGTATGCTGCTATGGGCCATGGAGACGAGGAAATAGAAGGTTATGGTGTTCGTATTTTGTGCAGCTTGTGTTTCAAGATTAAGAGAAATGTAGAGGCTAAAAAGAATCTAATCGAACCTTGAATTCCAGGGGGAAAAATAAAAATAAACTGTGGCAAAAAATTCCCTCCTGCATCTTTAGGAGTTACAGTGCGAGTTCCTATTCCTGACTTGACGAGGGACGGGGTGACTCGTGCAATCTGTTGGCAGTTGTTATGACAGTGACAGAAGACGCCTTTTACTGGCTTTGAACTTAAAGGTATCTTGAAACAACTGCATGCGAGATCACAGTTCTGTGTATTTCCAAAGGACTTATTAAGAGTTGAAGACTTCCCTGACCATGAAATACCTCTCCGTTCTGCCGTTATCGCTCAATCGACTGGAAGCGGTCAAGGATTCGTCCGGTGTATGTGCAAGACCAAGTGCCATAAGCATGGAGTGGCTTTGTGTGAAGAATAAAATTAATTGTCATTCAAAAGGCCACTCCAGCCTGACTTGCTGCAACAAGTAGCTCGATGCCACTTTTGCTTGCCTGAACTGCTGCAACAAGTAGCTCGATGCCACTTTTGCTTGCCTGAACTGCTGCAACAAGTAGCTCGATGCCACTTTTGCTTGCCTGAACTGCTGCAACAAGTAGCTCGATGCCACTTTTGCTTGCCTGAACTGCTGCAACAAGTAGCTCGATGCCACTTTTGCTTGCCTGAACTGCTGCAACAAGTAGCTCGATGCCACTTTTGCTTGCCTGAACTGCTGCAACAAGTAGCTCGATGCCACTTTTGCTTGCCTGAACTGCTGCAACAAGTAGCTCGATGCCACTTTTGCTTTCCGGGTTCCTTGTTAAGCACGTCCTTTACTCATTTCATATTTCTTCTTTCGTTTTAAATGTGTTTTTCCACTGAAAACGTTTCATTGCGCATTTTGAAAATTTCCCTGAAGTATATTTGTCATTAGGTATAAAACCCAGGCGATGTATAATATGCCTAGGCAAAGTATGTAACCTAACGACGAAAATCAAATATTTAATACTTGGCCTAAAAACTTCAGGCATTCCTCATAATTCCTAGACATTCTATACAATACATACATTTCACACATTGCCGGGAACATATACATTATATTATCTTTGCCTGTTCGCCGATTGTGGTAACTAATACTCAAAGATGTCATGAGCCGTAAAGGGCGTTGAAAAGAGCACACGATACGCCTCTCAACATTATGCCGGTTGGGTTTATTCTGAACAAAATTAGATCAAAGCAGCAGAGATATCGATTGAAATTCCAAGACTAAAATTAGAAATCAGAAGTAACAAGTGGTTTTGAAATTAACGTACCCGATGGTCATAAATAATGAATGAACAAATTAGTTTTTTTCAAGCTGACTTTGTTTCTTAAATTGTTCACTACCAACATAACTAAGAAGTAAAGGCAAAACACATTTGTTATATACTTTTTTTTTTTTATTTAAAAAAAAATTTAAATAGTATTTTATAAGATTTAATAGAAAATTGTTAAAAATATAATAATATTTAGGTTCATACAAGATTTTCTGTTCTTCATAATAATTGATGTAGTGATATTAAAATTTTAAAAGTATTTTAATTAAATATCTATTTGTATTTATATGTATACATACATGACCTCAGTACTAATTTACATGTGTTCAGTAGGTTGATGTGTCCCTGTAAACATTCTTCGTTTCCTAATTGTATGGACTATACGCCAAATTATCATTGGATTACAGCATTGTTTCCAACCTTTTTCACCCCCTCCCCATTGCCCCCCCCCCCCCCATAGGTTGATTTGTCCCTGTAAACATTCTTCGTTTCCTAATGTCATGGACTCTACGCCAAATTATCATTGGATTACAGCATTGTTTCCAACCTTTTTCCCCCCCCCCCCATTGCCCCCCCCCCCCTCTTTTCAAAAATATAAACCCCACACCCTTGCCATATAGAAAGTTCGTAAAAAATAGAAAAAAATTGTTAAAACTAAATAATGTAGGTTAAATTTCTTTCTTTAATAAACTTTCTAAAACCAAAGTGTGACTGCCTCCTATAGCAATGAGACACCTATAACAATGAGACACCTATAACAATGAGAAACCTATAACAATGAGACCCCTATAGCGATGAGACACCTACACCAATGAGACACCTATACCAATGAGACGCCTATAACAATGAGAAACCTATAGCGATGAGACACCTACACCAATGAGACACCTATACCAATGAGACACCTACACCAATGAGACACCTATACCAATGAGACACCTATAACGATGAGGCGCCTATAACAATGAGACACCTTTACAATGAGACTCATATACAATAAGACACCTATACAATAAGACAACTATAACGTGAGTCACTTATAGCAATGAGACACCTTTACAATGAGACACCTATAACAATGAGACACCTATACAATGAGACACCTATACAATGAGACACCTATAACAATGAGACACCTATAACAGTGAGACACCTATACAATGAGACACCTATAACAATGAGACACCTATAACAATGAGACACCTATAACAATGAGACTATACAATGAGACACCTATACAATGAGACTCAGATACAATGAGACACCTATACAATGAGGCACCTATAACGTGAGTCACTTATAGCAATGAGACGCCTATACAATGAGACACCTATAACAATGAGACACCTATGCAATGAGACTATACAATGAGACACCTATACATTTAGACACCGTTACAATGAGACACCCATACAATGAGACACCTATACAATGAGACACGTATACAAAATCTTTTAAGCAAAGAAAACTAGGATCAGCTCTCATGTCATTAAAAAATGAAGTTCGTGTGTGTGTATATCATTTTATCCTTTTGATTTATTTGTTTAAAGCATCAAAATGCTTTAATTAGTTCCCCTAAATCCTCCCGTTCCTCCCCCCCCCCCCCGCCCACGCAAAGCGCTGACATGCCTAGGTGGTCTGAAAACATTCCAACATGTCAAGTTCTGCTATTGAACATCTCAAGCCATTGTCCGGACATAGTTAAACGTGTGTCAGAAAAGATTTTACTGCGCGGGAATATAAAATTAGTTTCAAAGCAGCGAACAGGGCCGAACGAGGGCCGATAGCGTCACACTTTCGCCAAAACAAACAGGTACCGATTCTGAAATGTCGTCCCTTTATTACCCTTAAAATAAAAGGCTTTCCAAACTCATGTGCCTCCTCTCAACCCTCGGGCCCTCATAACTAAACACAGATTACTGTATTACACATTGTAACATGAGAATTGGGTTGGGTTACTATACAATGGACCAGCGGTCACCAAACTACGGCCCGTGGGCCGGATCCGGCCCAAGAGGCCAGTTCATCCGGCTTGCCGACTGTATTTGAATATGCTTGTAAGTATTGTACAGATTGATTATCCAGCCTGCATTCGTTTTTTTTTGTCCGTTATCCGGCCAGTTCAATCGGTCCTCCATGAAAAAAGTTTGATGACCCCTGCAATGGACTATCGGGGGGTTTCGTTCTTACCTAAGTTGACAATTTGATAGACAGGGTCCTGTCTATGTTGGTGGGTAAAATTTAATTGATTGACTTTTGTCTCCTCGGTTTCGGGGCTCAGAAATTTAACATTCAGTGCCACAGTGTTGTGTAGGGACTATGGCTGTCAATCAGTCTCGTTGAACTTTTAAAACTGCTCATTATTTTTCTTTAAAATTCTGGTTAATGTGGAATGTCTTGCCTGTTTTCCCACTACATGAAACTCATCTGGTTTATATTGATTGTCTTGCTTGTGTTCTTAGGCCAAATTACTCGTCTGGTTTAATCTGAAAGCTGTTTTGATCTCAAACAGAGCCGTCGGTGTGATTTTTTTGGAGGCGCCTGGATATTTTAGGTTTAGTGCCCCCTGCAACCTCAAGGTTTAGCGCCCCTGCAAGTTTAGGTTTAGTGCCCCTTGCAACCTTTGGGTTTAGTGCTCTTGCAACTTTGAGGTTTAGTCCCCTTCTGCAACTTTGATGTTTAGTCCCCTTCTGCAACTTTGAGGTGTAGTGCCCCCTGCAACTTTGAGGTGTAGTGCCCCCCTGCAACTTTGAGGTGTAGTGCCCCCTGCAACTTTGAGGTGTAGTGCCCCCCTGCAACTTTGAGGTGTAGTGCCCCCTGAAACTTTGAGGTGTAGTGCCCCCTGCAACTTTGAGGTGTAGTGCCCCCTGCAACTTTGAGGTGTAGTGCCCCCTGCAACTTTGAAGTGTAGTGCCACCTGCAACTTTGAGGTGTAGTGCCACCTGAAACTTTGAGGTGTAGTGCCCCCTGCAACTTTGAGGTGTAGTGCCCCCTGCAACTTTGAGGTGTAGTACCCTGTTACTAAGACGACGTGTTTATGTCATGAATTTTAGCAGACTTCAAGCTCGAGACCGCATTCAAAGTGTGGCTAGCTAAAAATATTCTTTCTTGACCTTATTTACAACTAAATAAAATTAACAGTCTCTAGCCTTCAGAATTCTGTAAAAAAATCTGGAGAAGACTGGAAAGGAAAACAGTGCGTAAGGTGGTTCTAGATATATCAGTAAAACAGACTATAAAAGGGGACACTAGAGATTTTTGAGCTAGCATTTTATCACGAGATATTTGGATAGTGTGTTATTCTTGCTATTAGAGCTTTGTTTACTGCATATGTATATTTTCCTATTCGTCATTGTACCTTTTTGCACATTGTGCCTTTCTTCAACGTTGTACCGGTACAAGTAGGACAGTACTCTGTTAGTGTTAACAGTGTTCATCATATTTCTTTTATTTTGTAATTTATTAGTACCTTAATAAAACTTATTAATTGTAATTAGCCGTTGTTGAGTGTCGCAATTCTTTGATATTGTATTAACCATTTGGTATCGTCTTTTGTTATGCACTGTTTTTAGAACGAGCCATATACTTAAATAGAACATTAATTTCTCCATACAGATAGCGGTACGTAACATGCCCATCAGAGAGCGGTACGTAACATGCCCATCAGAGAGCGGTACGTAACGTGCCCATCAGATAGCGGTACATAACATGCCCAACAGAGAGCGGTACGTAACATGCCCATCAGAGAGCGGTACGTAACATGCCCATCAGAGAGCGGTACGTAACATGCCCAACAGAGAGCGGTACGTAACATGCCCATCAGAGAGCGGTACGTAACATGCCCATTTCATTCAAAGTAAACAGTTTATTTACTATTTCTCATCACTGCTAAGGACCCATCGATGTGTGTGTGTGGGGGGGGGTAGTTCCTACAGAGGTGGGAAGATAGCCGTCCCTGGCCTGTATTCAAGCGACTCTTCCGGTAAAAAATAAGGGATGTGCAGGTCAAGACTCTAAACCAACAGACTGTTTGCTAAATTTTTCCTTTCTTTTTCGCCTTCAGTATTGATTCAATGACAACCGAATCAACTATTAAATACGTTTGTTTACCAATTAATAAAAGCCAACCACTCTGATGTTTTCATTTTTTTTCATTTTATTTTTTTTTGGGGGGGGGGTTGGATTTTTTATTTCCAACCTCTTTCGTGATATTCAAGCTGACCCCGCATCATTTCTGAGGGTTTTGGTGGTTTAAAAAAAGGGGGGTGGGCCTTTGAGGTGAGGCCGTAGGCCAAGGATTAAATCAAATTCAATGACAGGTGTGCATTATGATCACGTGTCCAACTTTGAAAACAAACAAAACAAAAACAACAAAAAAAGGTTGTAGAAGAGCATGCATCAGCAACGGTGTCGTGTGTTGGACACTCTCACTTGACCTCATTAGGACGAGCCCGCGCCCCCTTCGGATTATGAAGAGACGACGTGAAATTCACTATTAGTACAGGAATATTCAATATGAATTTTTTTTTTTTAAGCTTGTTATAATTAAGTTCAAATTTAAAATGAAAAGAGCACCATTCTTTGTGTTGGTGTCCGTGTGTATGTCAGGGAAAACGCAATGCCGCACAATGCCTTCGATGTTACACATGACAGCCACGTGACAGCCATGTGACAGCCATGTGACAGCCATGTGACAGCCATGTGACAGCCATGTGACAGCCATGTGGACAGCCCTGTGGACAGCCATGTGACAGCCATGTGACAGCCATGTGACAGCCATGTGACAGCCATGTGACAGCCATGTGACAGCCATGTGACAGCCATGTGACAGCCATGTGACAGCCATGTGACAGCCATGTGACAGCCATGTGACAGGTAGATTGACATCTCTTTTGTCGAGGACTGTCTGCTTGTCATGGTGGCGATCAGAGATGGCATTATATCCCTGCGCATGCGCTGAGTTCGAATGATTTTGAATCAGAAGTAACTTTCCAGTTTAAAAAAAATAATCAAAGTCGCGATCTCTTCTGTTATCTTTCTCATGATTGTTTAAACAATGGTAAAGTTTTGACCCTTACTCCCTGTATACCAAAATAATAACTCTTTGATTGTGATTAAATATATTATTAAAACTTGCCTAGATTTAATTTTACAGAGAGGCAACTTAAGCGACTACTTAAAAATTTACAAAAAGCCCGAGGGGGTTGGAGGGTTGAATAGTGGACATCCTATAAAACCTTATTATCATATCCGTCCAAATCTAGTTGAAAAGCCTCATGCTATAAGATGTAAATTCGAGATTGTATACCAGATATGCGATGAGATGTTACTTAGCTCCACCTACTTAATAAACGATGGGAAGAAAGGGAGTGGTTGGGGGGGGGTGGTCTTGAACCGGTTCAATGAGGAAAAAAAAATTCACCGTTGAAATGTCTGATGAATCCAAAAATAAAGAATGTAAAAAGCGTGTATGCAATATAAGATGTAAATTCGAGATTGTATACCAGATATGCGATGAGATGTTACTTAGCTCCACCTACTTAATAAACGATGGGAAGAAAGGGAGTGGTTGGGGGGGGGGGGTCTTGAACCGGTTCAATGAGGAAAAAAAAATTCACCGTTGAAATGTCTGATGAATCCAAAAATAAAGAATGTAAAAAGCATGTATGCAATTGTTGGTTCTGTTGCTTGAATGGTCTCTGTGTACTGTCTTAACTTTCTCAACTATTTATAATTTCTTTGGCGTGTTAAAAATTAATGACACACACTTAAAGAAATGATTAATGATGCTGCATCAGGCTAAAGTTTACACCACTGTTTGGCATTGAACAACTCACATGTTTTTATGACCTTTTTTTTTTTAGACTCGTCATAAGCACTATTACCTCTAAAGTTACGTCCCTTTGTAGGGGATTTTTAAGGATTCTTTAGGAAAGAGCAAATATTTTACATCAACCCATGACTATTAGTCAACGATGTTGCATCAGCAATACCGATTAAATATTGGAAGCGAATAGTTTTTATCAATTTCAGACCTGTTTACTTCTACGCTTTCGCCGCAGTAGCTACTTTTAAAGCCTTAGACTACAGCCTTACGACGAACCTACAAAAAAACTGCGGTTTCACAAATTTTTTTTTGTTTGGTTTATTTTTAAGACAAAATAAATAATTGGGGTGTTTTCAGTAAAACGCAAAAGCACTGTATGTATTAAAACCGTGAGCAATCCAATAAGAACGAAATCCTTAGACACATCATGGAACCATAACTTGTATATTTCGTTTTGTTAACTTATGTAAGCAGCAAAGAAGCTGAGTGGATTTCCCGATACTCTGACACTATTCGGGGGGAGGGAGAGTAAATAGGTTTGGAATTGAAGCTAAGTGTGAACAAGTGTCAAAAAGAACACTACCATTAATCCCATGCCCCCAACGCATCATCCTTTGTTAGTGGCCTCTTAAAACAGCTTCTCAATGGACAAATGGTGTGAAAGTGCCTGGATATAATTCATTGAAGGATTGGGGATGTAGAGCTGCGATAAATTTAAATATGATCAGAGGAATGGTTGATGCATGGCCAGATGAGAGATTTACAATTGATGGATAGTCATGATAAGCGTGGATGATTACTGATGTTCACATTACAGAATGATGATTGACGGGTGGCAATATTGCATCTAGGTGATTGATTAATTATCCCATTAGAGATGGATGATTGATGGATAGTCAAATTACAGACTGATGATTGGCTGATGTCACATTACTTACTCAGAGATGATTTAGATTGCTAGATTGTCACATGACAAATTGATGATTTATAGACGTCACCTTACACATACATGATTTACGGATGATCCCATTAAGATGTATGATTGCCTTATAGCCACGATACAGATGGATGAATGATTGATTGCCATAAGACAGATGGAAGATTTGTGCATTGATAGCTATTTTACATAAGGGTGATTACTTGATTGCAAATTTACAGATAAGTGGTTGTTGGATGGCAACAAGAAGGTGGATGATTGCTTGATAGCATCGGGAAAGATGAATTATTGCTGGATGGCCCAATTACATATGCATCATTGCTGGATTGTCACATGAAAGTTGGTTGTTTCATGGATGACCATATTAAAATGGATATTTGGTTAATATCCACATTAAAGAAGAGTAAATGCTGAATGGCTGCATGAAAGATAAATGAAGGCCTGATAGCATCATGAAATATGAATGGCTCCTGGATGGAATTTTACAGATGTATGATTGATGGTTGGCAACGGAAAAGATAGATGATTGTTTTATAGACGTATTACAGCTGGGTCGATGCGGAATGGCCATATTAAAGACGGATGATGGCTTGGTAGCCACATTACAGAGGAATGATTGGCGGATGCCAATATTACAGATGGATGATTGTTGGATTTCATCGTGAAAGAAGAATGATTGCTTTATAGCCACATTATAGATAGATGGCAATAGTATAGATTGTTGGTTTATAGAAGATTAGACGGATGGTATCATTTTAGATCGATGATTGATGGAGGGTCATATTACAGAGGGATGATTGATTGATGTAAACATTACAGATGGATGATTGATCGCTGTTTATATTAAGCCGTTATGAGTTGTGGATCTGAATTGAGAATGGACGAGTCCCAAAACTCATGTAAATATTTCTTTTGTTCATGTGCTTGTTGCTGTGATATTTTTGCAGGTGTCTCAAGTAATATGACTACATCGCTTGCAACCCTATCCGGCAATGTGTTTAAAACACAACTTGACCTTAGAATAAGTTGTATTGTTGTTGTTTTTTTTTTTTTATTGTTTACACAAATAACCCAATTAAACTGTTAAAAATCTTGTGGTAGCTGCCATGTGAAAAAAAAAAGTTTGAAAAAAAACTAAAAAGAAATATACCTATTAAATTTAATTTATATAAAATTTGGAAAAAAAAAAAACACAACTTGACCTTAGAATAATTTTTTTTTTTTTTTTTTTTTTTTTTTATTGTTTACACAAATAACCCAATTAAACTGTTAAAAATCTTGTGGTAGCTGCCATGTGAAAAAAAAAAGTTTGAAAAAAAACTAAAAAGAAATATACCTATTCAATTTAATTTATATAAATTTGGGAAAAAAAAGGTATGTGGTATAATTATTACCCTGTGAGACGCAGTACGAGTATAATGCATACCCTTCATAGTGCCACGTTTGATTGCGATCAGTTAATCTTGTTTCATAACATGATCCTTCCCCCAACCTCCCACCCCACCTTCCAGAACGGTGGATTATCAGGTGGACATGCAACAGTGAACTCGATTAGTTTGTCAACACGTACAACCTTCATTTCGCCGGATTTAAATTCATTCCATGTAACTGTTCAAACTCACATGCGTCTGCATTACTAGAACTGATATATTTAAGACCGAAACTTTATCACTAATGACATCTAAATGTCTTTCAAATTCATTATTTTAGTTCAATGTTTGTTATAAAATTGCTATACAACCATGTAAACAGTAAAATTTTATGAAAATCGGACTTTGAAGAAAATTGTTTTGTTTCAAAAGTTGTAATTTATCCATGTGAGAAAAGAAGTAAATATGCTTCATTGTGAAATGTTGGGCATTGATGGTTCTTTCTGGTCACTAAGTTTTAATATAAAGTGTAATAATAATATAATGAAAAAATTGCTTATACGCGTATAGTGCCTTACTCAAAAGAACATATTTTTATCCAAAATTTCTCGCACTCTACGTGGTAACATATGGTAGCATTTAAAAAGTAATTAAGAGTTGTACTCTTTTAATCTTTAAAACCTATTTTCAAATTTTGTGTAAAAGGGACCCGTAATGGTAAGGAGAAAATTAACTGCAACCAAGGGAAACTATTTAACTTCCACAAGTGATCAGGAAAATCTAATATTGGTTGCGTCCCCTTTTTTAAAATTTGGTAGTTTGAATTCATGAAGAAAAAAACAATTCGAATGAAATTTAGTCAGTGTTTGCGCTGAAATGCACCGTCGAAGACTGCATGCTCACTCCTTGTTTAATAATTACGTGACTAGAATAATACAAGAATGTAAAATTATTGTTCGGCTCGATGAAGACTGAAAAGTTTAGCTGTTAAAAATTATGATTTTTACTAAATTGATACATGACTTGGACTTCAATATCTCAAGCACTTAGTTTTTTTATTTTCTTGCCTTTAATGACCTAGTCTGATGGCAATAAAAGTCACTGCTAAATGCAGTGTAGGGTATAGAGCTGGAACTTAACACATGGACTTAACACATTTGTCTCCTTTTAATCACATTTATTGGACTTAGTATCTTTCAAAATTTGTATGCTGAATATTATCCTGAATATAATGCTGAATGTAATGCTGAATATAATCCTGAATGTAATGCTGAATGTAATGCTAAATGTAATAATGAATATAATGCTGAATATAATGCTGAATGTAATGCCGAATGTAATGCCGAATGTAATGCCGAATGTAATGCCGAATGTAATGCTGAATGTAATACCGAATGTAAGGCCGAATGTAATGCTGAATGTAATGCTGAATGTAATGCCGAATGTAATGCTGAATGTAATGCTGAATGTAATGCTAAATGTAATGCTGAATGTAATGCTGAATGTAATACCGAATGTTATGCCGAATGTAATGCTGAATGTAATACTGAATGTAATGCTGAATTTAATGCCGAATGTAATGCCGAATGTAATGCTGAATGTAATGCCGAATGTAATGCCAAATGTAATGCCGAATGTAATACTGAATGTAATACCGAATGTAATGCAGAATATAATGCTGAATGTAATGCTGAATGTAATACCGAATGTAATGCCGAATGTAATGCTGAATGTAATGCCGAATGTAATGCCGAATGTAATGCCGAATGTAATGCCGAATGTAATGCCGAATGTAATGCTGAATGTAATGCCGAATGTAATGCCGAATGTAATGCTGAATGTAATGCTGAATGTAATGCCGAATGTAATGCCGAATGTAATGCTGAATGTAATACCGAATGTAATACCGAATGTAATACCGAATGTAATGCTGAATGTAATGCTGAATGTAATACCGAATGTAATGCCGAATGTAATGCTGAATGTAATGCCGAATGTAATGCCGAATGTAATGCCGAATGTAATGCCGAATGTAATGCCGAATGTAATGCCGAATGTAATGTCGAATGTAATGCCGAATGTAATGCTGAATGTAATGCCGAATATAATGCCGAATGTAATGCTGAATGTAATGCCGAATGTAATGCCGAATGTAATGCCGAATGTAATGCTGAATGTAATACCAAATATAATGCCGAATATAATGCTGAATGTAATGCTGAATGTAATGCTGAATGTAATGCCGAATGTAATGCCGAATGTAATTCCGAATGTAATGCCGAATGTAATGTTGAATGTAATGCCAAATGTAATGCCGAATGTAATCCTGAATGTAATACCGAATGTAATGCCGAATGTAATGCCGAATGTAATGCCGAATGTAATACCGAATGTAATGCCGAATGTATTTCCGAATGTAATGCTGAATGTAATGCTGAATGTAATGCTGAATGTAATGCTGAATGAAATGCTGAATGTAATGCTGAATGTAATTCCGATTGTAATGATGAATGTAATGCCGAATGTAATGCCGAATTTAATGCCGAATGTAATTCCGAATGTAATGCTGAATGTAATGCTAAATGTAATGCTGAATGTAATGCTGAATGTAAATTCCGAATGTAATGCTGAATGTAATACCGAATGTAATGCCGAATGTAATTCCGAATGTAATGCTGAATGTAATGCTGAATGTAATGCTGAATGTAATGCTGAATGAAATGCTGAATGTAATGCTGAATGTAAGGCCGAATGTAATGCCGAATGTAATGCCGAATGTAATTCCAAATGTAATGCTGAATGTAATGCTGAATGTAATGCTGAATGTAATGCTGAATGTAATGCTGAATGTAATGCTGCATGTAATTCCGAATGTAATGCTGAATGTAATGCCGAATGTAATGCCGAATGTAATGCCGAATGTAATTCCGAATGTAATGCTGAATGTAATGCTGAATTTTATGCTGAATGTAATGCTGAATGTAATGCTGAATGTAGTGCTGAATGTAATGCTAAATGTAATTCCGAATGTAATGCTGAATGTAATGCTGAATGTGATGCTGAATGTAATGCTGAATGTAATGCTGAATGAAATGCTGAATGTAATACCGAATGTAATGCCGAATGTAATGCGGAATGTAATTCCGAATGTAATGCCGAATGTAATGCCGAATGTAATTCCGAATGTAATGCCGAATGTAATGCTGAATGTAATACCGAATGTAATGCCGAATGTAATGCCGAATGTAATGCCGAATGTAATGCCGAATGTAATGCCGAATGTAATACCGAATGTAATCCCGAATGTAATTCCGAATGTAATGCTGAATGTAATGCTGAATGTAATGCTGAATGTAATGCTGAATGAAATGCTGAATGTAATGCTGAATGTAATTCCGAATGTAATGCTGAATGTAATGCCGAATGTAATGCCGAATGTAATGCCGAATGTAATTCCGAATGTAATGCTAAATGTAATGCTGAATGTAATGCTGAATGTAATGCTGAATGTAATGCTGAATGAAATGCTGAATGTAATGCTGAATGTAATACCGAATGTAATTCCGAATGTAATGCCGAATGTAATTCCGAATGTAATGCTGAATGTAATGCTGAAGGTAATGCTGAATGTAATGCTGAATGTAATGCTGAATGTAATGCTGAATGTAATGCTGAATGTAATGCTGAATGTAATGCGTTTACAATAAAAAACAAAATTAAAACACGGTATCGTTTCTTTATAATACATTTTTTTTCCATCTTATAAAAGAATACGCCTGATTTTTAAAAACGTAATTATCTTTAGTGGATTTTTTTTTCTGTTGTCTTTTTCCATAACATCTTTTTTTTCATCTCTTCTACTTGAAACACTAACCTAGAACTACAGTTTATCAAAACATTATGTTATAGACCAAGCGATCATACTTGACTACTTAACAATGGAGACAAACATGATTTTAGCTTTAGCAATGTCTGGGTGCTTTTAATCAAACTCTTAAAATGTTGATGAAACCGCCTTTTTTTTGGTTGTTGTTGATAAATTGAAAGTAAGGCCGAAAGAACAACTGTAGGTCCGGTGGTGTACATATTTATTGTGTCAAAATAAAGCTATTGTAAAAGTTTGTACCTGTTTTGTCTTCTCTGCTGTTTTTAAGTTGGGGTTGGGGGGGGGTGGTGTTGTAATCGTTGTTTGGTAAATTCTATAGAATTCTATCATTTAAAAATATAAGTTATCCAACTAAAAGTACCGAATATTTATACCCTATGCATTCAGACAACTTAGAAGGGACATTGACTGCAGAAAATAAGTTCATACATAGGTTGGCGAATCAGTGGTGTGAAAACATTTTGGTATGTGTGGTATCGAGCTGAAGAATCATTTAATATCGATACTCCATATTGGATTCAGACTGCCAAGCACAGCTAACATGGCGGATGAGATTTCAAACTGGAAAGGTTAAAAAGGTAACACTCTAAAATTAAAATGTGGGATGCCAGACAGTGTGTTGGCACGTCACGATTCACGGCATCACATTCACCAAAAATATCTACAAGAACTCGAGGGAATGATGACAATTCAAGCGGTATTTGTCAAATCACCAACCTCTCGGTACAAATGACATGGTGGATTTTACAAAAGAAATGAAATTAAATAAATGCGACTCCTTAAATAGGGTAGATCATTCAGAACGAGACGTGTCAACACCTGAATAACACAACAAACTACAAGACATGCCCAGATCTGAATAACACAACAAAATACAAGACATGCCCAGATCTGAATAACACAACAAAATACAAGACATGCCCAGATCTGAATAACACAACAAAATACAAGACATGTCCAGATCTGAATAACACAACAAAATACAAGACATGTCCAGATCTGAATAACATAACAAAATACAAGACATGTCCAGATCTGAATAACACAACAAAATACAAGACATGCTCAGATCTGAATAACACAACAAAATACAAGACATGCCGGCACCTGAATTATGCAACAAAATACAAGACATGCCGGAACCTGAATTATGCAACAAAATACAAGACATGCCGGCACCTGAATTATGCAACAAAATACAAGACATGCCGGCACCTGAATTATGCAACAAAATACGAGACATGCCGGCACCTGAATTATGCAACAAAATACAAGACATGCCGGCACCTGAATTATGCAACAAATACAAGACATGCCAGCACCTGAATTATGCAACAAAATACAAGACATGCCGGCACCTGAATTATGCAACAAAATACGAGACATGCCGGCACCTGAATTATGCAACAAAATACAAGACATGCCGGCAAACGAAAAAACCTTTTTTTTCAGCTCTGAAAAGTAGTTTAACAGGAAGTAGCTAATTATATTAAATGTATTCTTGGCTTATGTTTACAGTTTTTGGTTAAATGTATCGTCTTAAAAAAAGTTACTTTTGCTTACTGCAAATGTTCAATACTCTTAAAGGTCGAGAATCAATCTCTTAGGACCTTGGCCATGAAACATGGCCCCGTAGTCCCTGGGGACTCCGGCCATGCAACACGGTCACGAGTGGGGTGTTTGGGCAATTTGCTTCCACTCATTTAGGAGGTGGTTTTGCGTCACCACCCCCCTTGCTCATTGAGTCATTCGGTCTGGACGTTGGTTTTGAACGGCTTTACTTCCTCTCCGGGGATGGTGTTGCGTTACTTCTCCCCACCGTCCAGGGAGCCGTACGTTCCTTGGTGTGGCACGGCTTTGCTTCCTCTCCGGGGATGATGTTGCGTTACCTCACCCCACCGTCCGGGGAGCCGTACGTTCCTTGGTGTGGCACGGCTTTGCTTCCTCTCCGGGGATGATGTTGCGTTACTTCTCCCCACCGTCCAGGGAGCCGTACGTTCCTTGGTGTGGCACGGCTTTGACGTTACCTCACCCCCACAGTCCAGGGAGCCGTATGTTCCTTGGTGTGGCACGGCTTTACTTCCTCTCCGGGGATGGTGTTGCGTTACCTCACCCCCACCGTCCAGGGAGCCGTACGTTCCTTGGTGTGGCACGACTTTACTTCCTCTCCGGGGATGGTGTTGCGTTACCTCACCCCATCGTCCAGGGAGCCGTACGTTCCTTGGTGTGGCACGGCTTTACTTCCTCTCCGGGAGTAGTCTCGAGCCTGACTTTCTCCCACCGTTCCGGGAGTTTTATGGACGTGGGACAAAACGGCTGTGCTGCATCTCCGGGAAAGGAGTAGTTCGGTCGGGACTGTGTCGGGACGAAACGGTCACCTAGGAGCGGCTTTCTCAGGGCCGCATGTTTTTACTCCTCAGCGAGGGTTTAGAAAAACCCCAAGCCTCATATCCATTATCGGTGACACGTAATCATGTTAGTGCGCAACCCCCGTTTCTTTGGAAGTCATGCGTTTTGTATTGTGACTTTTAGCTTCGGGATGTAAATCCGTACTAATCTCCCAGGCCACGTAGAGGCAAGTCACGTGTGACACCACCGCGAGCTTGGCGATGTGAATTTTCCTACTTAGAGGCGTTCTGGCAGAAAGTTCGGAGACTTATGCTTACTAAATAAATGTTTTACTCTACAACACAACATTTCTATATTTGATTGCTTTAAAAAATGATAAATTATATTTCATTGCGTTGTTCATGGAAGGTTGCACATTATTACAAGTATCACATTGCTCAGTGGCGTGCACAAAGAGGCTTTGGCTTAACTAGGGGGTTTACAGTTCTAAGAGTTTACAGACCTACGTGTTTACAGACTTAAGTGTTTACAGACCTACGTGTATACAGACTTAAGTATGTGTTAACAGACCTAAGTGTTTACCGATCAAAAGGGTTCTGTTTTTTAATGTGTATGCCACCTTTATATAATATTTGTGTTGAGAAAGAAAAATCACAAGTTTTTAGATTTAGCCCCAAATTACTTTTAGTCCAAAAAATTGGATGGTGCATTTAATGAGGGCAGCAAATGGCAGTGTCTCCAAGGCCTCATTTGTTACACACGTAAAGACTTAAATTATTTAAATGTTGTACAATTATTATAAGCTTCACAAATCCAAGACAAAATAAGTTGATGTCTCAATTTTATTACTGACATTCAATCATCAAACCGCGATGTTACGGTTTCAAACCTGGGCTCTAGAGAATAATCGTCACCTGCGAGATAAGATGATAAATGTGAGCTGCTGCCACACTGAGAACGCCTGACATTTGGAACTAGGAAATAAGACAAATGGTTGGGGCCATCCCAACCAGCCAGGATACGGCTCAACAACAAATTAAATGGTTTCTACATGGTCAAAATGCCTGCCAACCAACATGCATTGCAAACGTGCAATGGCAGGTACTTAGTTTAATGGAAGGATCTCAGTACAATGGCAGGCACTCAGTACAATAGCCGGCACTCAGTTTTCATGAATATTAACTAAAAAAGGACGGATTTAAATTCATTGCTTAAAAGTGTTTTAAACAAATGTGGCCTTTAAGGGAGAAAATTGTCATTTTCATAGTTACTTTAGCGAAGGGTTTTAGACCACGTAATTTGCTTGTAACGCATTATGAGATTTTTTTCTTCCGAATACAAACTCGAGCACAGCCGGGTATATTTGCTAGTATATCATTATAACGAAAAAAAGTTAAATACAAGAAAATTTCACTTCGGCTATGGGTTTTTTCAGACTTTCTATCTCCCCACAAATCTAAATTATGTGGTCGGTATACAGCATAGTTTTTGTTACCACCACTAGAGCATCTCGTCCCGTTTTAGCCACCTGCCGCCTTCAGAGAACGATGGGGGGAGTGGTGGGTAGGGTGGCTTTGTTATGTAGATAGAAGGTAGGGGGAGAGCGGCAACAGTAGGCAGGGATACATTTTTAACAGACTTGTTGCTATAGATGGCGGCACAAAGGTGACAGCTTCTGTTCGCGGAGACGAGGGAGGTGGGGGTGTTTGGGTGAACAGTGATGGGAAAAGCATAGGAGGGTGGAGATTTTTTCAAGTGATCTTAACTGTAGGGATTTGGAAACTTACGGCAAAAAGTCGTATCGGATGAAAGGACGGAAAGTGACCAGTGTTATGTAATCATATTTAATAACGTAAACGATTGCTAAGTGTTGTCTAATGTAAAGAGTTAAGTCACTCTACCCAGACTTTTATAAGAATTGGTTGTTTTTGAAAAAGTTAATAATTCTTCATTTAATACTATAAAAGTTATGACAAAACAATAAATATCTACAACAAAATTTAGAAAATTAGAACATAATTTTCTTACACAGCTGAAACAGAATTTTTGTACTCGCACTGCCCAAGTGAACATTTAACAATTTCTTAAAATGCATTAGCCAATGCCAAGAAAGTCGAAATGAAAACCGTTATGAATGCTGGAACCAACAAGGACATTAACCCATGAGATACAGCATGCGCCAGAAGTATCAAGATTTAATCTTGAACGTCCATATGCGTTAGTCAGCTGCGCCTTGTTGAAGCCGCCATATTATCCTAGTATTGATATGCCCCCCACATATCCACCTTAGCTACGCCTCTGTCAGCTTTTTCTCACACCCCCCCCCAAAATAAAAATCTGAAAATTTAATCTTGAACGTCCATATGCGTTAGTCAGCTGCACCTTGTTGAAGCCGCCATATTATCCTAGTATTGATATGCCCCCCACATATCCACCTTAGCTACGCCTCTGTCAGCTTTTTCTCACACCCCCCCCCAAAATAAAAAATCTGAAATCCCCCCCCCCTCCCCGGTGGAAATCGTCTGAAAGAAACACTCACTGCATGTTTGTGTTCTCAGACAAGGATCCCGGTTTCACTATTTGACATCAATCATTCAAGGACTACCCATCGATCTGATGAAACTAATAACTGAGAAAATTTAGAAAGTTGTTGTTAGAAGTGTTGTACCGCTTCTCAAATTCAAATAAGGATATCCGATATTCTAGGAGTTTTAATAAAAACACTACGCAGTGATATTAAAAAAAAAAAAAAAAAACTCATCGAAGGTCTACATTTTATAAAAAAAAAATTGTTAATGTTAGTATTTAAATTTTTACTTGATGCACGGATTTCTCAAAAAAATCTTCTGTTTCGTATTTTTTTAGTTTGAACAAAATTCCTTTGGTACATACTGCCTTTTGAACAGGTCACCCTATTTCTCACTCTCAAGTCTGAAAACTAACATTTATTTTCACAAACACACACACACAAACACATATATACACACACACATACACAAACACACAGAGGTATCGAAACAAATTTCGTCCGAACAAATTAACATTTGAACGCATTTCCATTCCCACATTTCCCTTTCCAACTTTTAGATTTAACAATATTTTCAACGAAAAATTTGGTTTTTAGCTTTCAAATTGAACAAAATTCAGTTCGACCGAATTTCCGTTCGATCATATTTCCATTCGAACAAACCCCCGTTTGACCAAACCTCCGTTCCACCAAACTTCCGTTGATCAATTTGTCTGTCGACTTAATTTCTTTCAAACAAATTCCCGGTAATGACTTAAAAAAGAGAAACCGTAGTATTGTTTGTGTTTGTGTGAGAATAAGAAACTATCCCGAGCACTGTACATTATAAGGTCTTTTTTTGTTTTGTTTAAATATGTATCTCTATCTTATTGACACCTTAACAAACACACACATCATCTTACAATTTTGGAAATTCTCTCGTGAACCCTGGCATATTGTCAGGCTGGCACCGAGCGTCTCGTGGCCCAAATGCTTTGAACCCTTTTTGAAACATTAGTTTATTTTTTTTTAAAAATCTGAATGAAGAAATAACACAAAAATTCTATATCGATTAATACCAAGTCTTAAAATTCAAAACTCTTCTGTACTTATTTTGAAAAGCCACCTGGCATAGCATTTCGTGTAGGAGCACCCTAGGTTGGGAAAAACCTGCTCGAGACCTTCATGCTGTTAGATTGATACACAGATGGCCGAGATAAATTGGGGATATAAAATAAGATAAACCGCTGTGAACCGAGAACACGGCAAAAAATGGTGTAATAATGATTCAAAGTGGAAATAAGTCAATATTTTAAGTTTAAAGAACTTTAAAATTATAAGTTTGATATTATCCCCTTAAAAACATTTGTATCCATTTTATTATTGCATTTTTCCCCTTCCCGAAACAAAGGCAATGTAAAAACAAAGATTATAACTTGGTAAAACACTTTGTTATGTAAGCGCTTTTAATTAGCTTGGCACAAAAATTGATTATAAAAACAATCCATACAATAATTTGATTACTTAATTACTTCTAATACATTGCTAGCACTTAATAATAATTTACATAATATTATTCAAATGAATGATATTTTGTGATCAGATAACATCACTTGTAAACTCGTAACATTTTTTGACCTGTTGGTTTTTATTCCTCGGCTTATTAATCTATTTCAGCTATCTGAACAATCATGTGGAATTGGTTGCGTCCTTCAATTTATAGACAATCGTAAAGTACATTCCATCCTTAGAAAATGGTACGGTCCATGCCATCATTAGAGTAAAAGATGACTTCCATCTCAGAGTTTTGTGCTATCAATAACATTGTAACAGTGGGTGAGGCTATGTGTACTGTACGTGGAGTAGTCATTGATATCCATAGAATCTAAGATATGCTATAAATAAAATTATGACAGTGGGTGGAGCTGTCCGTAGAGTACACGGAAAAGTTGGTGATATCCATAGAATTTTATGTATGCTACAAATACAACTATAACAGTTGGTGATGCTATCCGTCCTGTATTTCGAAAAGGTGAAATAAAAATAGACGATATTCATAGAAATATAAATCTATAATTAGTGGGGGGGGGGGTATAATTTTGGGGGGAACTCTAGCTTTTGAAATGTGACAGACGTTAAACAAGCATTTAAATTGACAGACGCTAAACATGCATTGAAATGTGACAGACGCTAAACATGCTTTGAAATGTGACAGACGCTAAACATGCATTGAAATGTCACAGACGCTAAACATGCATTGAAATGTGACAGACGCTAAACATGCATTGAAATGTGACAGACGCTAAACATGCTTTGAAATGTGACAGACGCTAAACATGCATTGAAATGTGACAGACGCTAAACATGCTTTGAAAAATGACAGACGCTAAACATGCATTGAAATGTGACAGACGCTAAACATGCTTTGAAATGTGACAGACGCTAAACATGCATTGAAATGTGACAGACGCTAAACATGCTTTGAAATGTGACAGACGCTAAACATGCATTGAAATGTGACAGACGCTAAACATGCATTGAAATGTGACAGACGCTAAACATGCTTTGAAATGTGACAGATGCTAAACATGCTTTGAAATGTGACAGATGCTAAACATGCATTAAAATATGATAGATGCTAAACATGCATTAAAATATGATAGATGCTAGCATGCATTGAAATGTGACACACGCTAAACATGCATAGAAATGTAAAAAAGTGAAGTGTATAAACTAGCAGCATTTTTATCATTATGAACATATGGTGAGCATTTGTCTTTTTTTCTGTTATTATGAACATATGGTGAGATTTTGCCATTTTCCTATCTTTATGAGCATATCATGAGAATACTTTTTCATTTCATTTTCCTTTTCCGAACTGTCAATTTTAATTTATCAAATGATCAGCTAAAGAAAATTGTTCTTTTTATCTTTATTTTTTCTCCCCCGTTCTAAACTGAGTTGAGTAGCCAAGGGTCAGACCCGAGTCTTAGCAAACCTGTGAACTGGGGCAAACCTAGACCCGCCTTACAAAGACATGTTTTGGTGATGTGCCGACCCCTCGTGTCAGATTGATGCATAATTTCCATTGTATAAGTGTTTCCATGGATGGGATCAACACAGATCTATTAAACAAAAACAAAAAAACAAAAACAAATGACGCGGAATACTCCTTTGGGCTCTATTTTGATTACGGTGGTTAAAGACGTCACGTCATCCCTGCTAATCTGTACTTCAGGTAAAGGCGTTTTTTTTAAAAAAAAAAGCAATTAACTTAAATATTACTCTCAGAATATTACTCGACAGTGGCGTTGCTGTGGTTAGTGCATCCCAAGGTGGGCCAAGATTTTTTGCTATGAAAAAAAAACAAAAAAAAAACACTTCAGAAAAAAGAACCCCTTAATCCAAAGAAAATAGCGCCACTTTCCAGCCACCCCATTCTTTCACCACTAACAACAGTGACACATTGACAACGTCTAATTTTCTTATGATTCTATAGATTTGAAACTAATTCATCTCCAGTGGATCTGTCCTAGAATTTTTCTTAGATTAATTATATTTAAATAATGTTCCTAATTGTTGCCTTCTAACAGATCTACCTACTGTTTATATATATATATATATATATATATATATATATATATATATATATAT